>NW_023611297.1:0-95910 GCF_013339725.1 Rhipicephalus microplus
TAGTTATGCATATTGGCTATTTTGTTGCACGTCAGTGCGGCCTTTCGTAAAAGAACCTAAATGAAATGGCAAGAAAAGGTGACCGACTTGTATCAAGTCCACCGTATGATATTTTACGGTTAACTAAATTTGCCTTCATCCGAAGAAGCCGATGAGGGGGAGAAGCTCTGTAGATTTTTATTTTTGAATAGCCAGTGCATAGGCATAAATTTTATCCATACAACGAATGTTGAACACACTCTGAAGCAGAAATACTACCAACAAAACCGCCAACGTTAGACAAGCAGTTAACCTGTTGTCAACTCTTATTCAATATACTTGGCTTACTATAATTTAGGGCTGTATGACTGTGCATTCACGGCCATAAATGCGAATCGGATGTGCATTATCGGCAGAGATGTGCAAAGTGTACACGAAACGTGTTAATTAATGTTTATGCTTGGGAGCAATGTGCATACCATCGTTAAAAGTTTCGCGCGTGGTCTTCGCACCTAAATTCAAGTGCCGAGATATTATGATATGTTTAAACACGAAGAACGGCTGACTACACAAAAGAAGTGATCTCTGTTGAGTTCCATCACACTATGACTTCTACGCCACTTTCTACTTTTGAAGACGATGACAACGCTGACAAAAATGCTAGCTTTTGATATCTCTTAAGGTATCTCAGATATAACTTAAGATATTGGGTACTTCTGTTTGGTGGAATACAAAATGTTAATTGAACTTGGGCGACTTGCAAGTACCGCTTAAAGACGCTTTAGCGCGTGCGTCAGCTGGCTTAAACAGTGCGACAGCTGGATTATTGATCGATCGATACGCTGCAGCTGTTCAATTTTCATGATTTGTTTTCAAAATGCAGAAGTTAAAGCAAAATTTAAACGTTGTTGTTTGACGTTTTAGGGCTCAGGCAGTCTTTCTTCGCCTACTAGGTGCATAATTTTTTTTCGAATTGCTAAAAATGATCTAAAAGAAATTATTTCATGTAACTACACAGATATTTTTCCGGCAAAACAAGTGCTTGCTTTCATGTTATGCAGCCACACGTATAGCTGCCGACCAAGGGCTTTCGACAGCGCTAACACCAAATGTTCGCACCTCTCATAAATCTATGGACAGGTTGTCGTTTATGTAGACTTTTTATGCTTTGACGTTGTCTGGGAGCCGCCGTTGCCTTTCCCATTTCTAAGATTTGAACAAGACCCGCATACTGTATATTGTAGGTACACCGAGTACGTAAAACAACTGGGTTGACGCAGTCAGTGTCTTCAGCTAGCTGACATGGCTTCGCAGCCAGTTGTTGGGCTTGCTTTTGCCTTCCAAATTTTCAGTAGAGCGTCTTCAACGAGATTCAATAAGTTCTGTGGCACGTACTTGGTTACGATGGTGTTTTTCTACAGTCGACGCACAAGGCACGACTTTCTGAACAGGTTGGCTGTAAGTATACGTATATTTTGCCTTATCTCCACCCCCTTCACTCCTTTTATTGTCCCTTCGTTAATACAAAAATTACTAGCAAGAAATAAAGATATTTTGGAGTACAACCAAACCACTATACAAGCTCAGACACTGGTGGCAAGCGCGTATCTTGCTTATTAAAGTCAGCGAAGCTGTGTATAACATAACGGAAATAAAAACAGTGATATCGCAACTTCAAAGGATTTCACGTCAAGACAAAAGTAGCCGTAACAGTACTTCAGTTGGTCACTAAGATACAGGTGGCTTAAATACTGCGCTGCACATGCCAGCTTCAAGTATTGTCCTATGAGAGCTTTTATGAAAGCGTCAGGAGTAGCTTCGCAAAGCGTCTATAGCCTTATTCTCAGTTTGTATGTTTCCGAAAAGCATCGCACTCAAATGAATAAGTAAGGCAGCAATGTGAATTGGAATAAGCAGAAGAGCCGAAAGCGTATACCTTGAGGCACGGGTCTCGAACTCTCTCCGCTTGGATGCCACAGCTACGAAGCTTGGGCGATTAATAGCGCTAGGCTGCTTGCGAGGATAGATGAATGGGGCGGGGGCGGCCATTCAAAGAGAATGTCAGCTAACGTTGCCATCAAAAGAGCACCTTTCCTGTATTTGACCTCAGTCATTTATATCTAAAGGTGATTTCACATCAGGTTTTGAAAAACATGTCAGGAGTGGAAGAGGGGATTGCTGTAACCTGGAAGCCTGTAACCTAGAAAGTTACATTATAACGAATGATTTCTCCAATGTATCCTGGCGCACTGCTACACATAATAAATTGTGTGTCTAAAAAAGTGCCCTGCCGGGACAACTCAATTACAACAAAGAAGCTACTGCGAAAACTGTGTTCGCCTATAGCATGGATTCGAAAAGTGGGCAACACGATAACAAGGGGTTCTGCAGAACCTGCCTTGTTATTCCGCAAGCTAATAATGAAATCTTCTCTATACACCTAAGCAATCTCCATTACTAACATAAGTTTTTTTCCGAGCACGAAAAACTGGATCATTAGCATCTCAGTTGCATGTCAGTTTGTATATACCCTTGCATTTGAACTTTGTTGCATGCCAAGGTAGCTTGAACCGAGCGAAATATGATTTCATGTAAGCAGCATGAAGAGTGATTGAGGCGAAGGTTTCGTGGAATCCAATAGATGATAGCATGGCAATGGATGATAGCATGGTACCCAAAGACCAGACCATTTTAAACACCCTGCTTAAGGCATCCAATCTGCTGAAAAGAGAGCCTCGGTATGAATGAACATTGCGCAGGCAATAGCTCCAGAACATGTTAATTTATCTACGCACGTTATTTATGACATGTATTTCCGAATGCCATAAACTACGCTGAATAAAATGAAGCATCTAGAACATTCGAGAATATACGCAATATAGTTTGCATTTTCTATTTTGAAAGGAACTTTAGCTTGTTTAGCTACAATTGATACTCATTTCTCCTTACACAGTTACGTTAGGGCGAGCATATTTCTTCCTTACCGCGGTGGTCTAGTGGCTAAGCTACTGGGCTGCTTACCCGCCAGTCATGGAATCGAATCTCAGCTGCGGTGGCTACATTTTCTATGCAGGCGAAAATGCTGATGATCCGTGTGCTCAGATTTGGGTGCACGTTAAAGAACTCCAGGTAGTCGAAATTTCTAGAGCCTTCCACTACGACATGTCTCATGATCTTATGTAGGTTTTGGGACGTTAAACCCCACTTTTTTATCTTTTATGTAACACATATATTTTCACTATTCAAAATGTTCTAACAGCTGTGAGGTGAGCAGTTGCATTCTGCGTAATTCGAAGATATATAGTCTAGACTCCTTTCTAGAATTTGCACTAGGACTCCACTCTAGAATTCGCACTAGTGCAAGCTTTTTGTTCAAGCTTTTGATAGAATTCTATTCAGCATGGTATTCTCTATATTATTATTTTTGGCTTTGAAAACAAAAGTTCTAAGTAATATTGTGCTTGGTTGGAACGCGATAATGTATTGGAATAACTGACAGCTCAGTAGCTCGATATACAGGTCGTTTGGGGTGCATTGACTTCTTTTTTTGTTCCTGTTTGCACGCCCCTCCTTTTACAATATTCAAATGGTAAGGCGAATGCCCACGGCTCCCGGGTGGTTTCATCCACGGCTGATTCCTAATTTAGGAAATCAGTGTGTTCCCTCGCGTAAGGGGGCTTAGAAATTCAATTATTCTGCGTCAGGTCCATAGCCAAGCATTTCTCTTTCGCAGGGGAAGCCAGCATGGCTAGATGTCAGAGGTTATTCAAAAGCCACGTTATCTAAATTCTACGATGCCCCTACTGGCCAAACTCCTACATAAGCAGAAGCCCCTGCAGAGGTCTTTCGCTAATGCGCATTCTCTCCTACAATTTAGAAAATATTGCGCCAAAAGTTCAATCATTGAACTTATTCGCATATGTTGATCGCGCATGCTTTTCGAATATATCGCATTATGTAGCATACGCACATAATATTATTGCACAATGAATGTCATATTATAACAATTGAGGTTATTGCTCTCTAAGTAAGCACGGTACGTAAACACTACGAAGTTCACTTGAAGTGCTCCAACGCCATTTGAACTAATATTTATTACTGTAAACACGCTCATTGGCCACTTATTGGAATGTTTGTATCAAAAACTATGTGATCAAGTAAGTAACTAATATACATAAAACAAAATGGCCACCCTTCCCCATGCACCCAGCAAAGGACGTCAAAAGACGATAGTCTTCTGTCTGCAGGCGCTACGTGAAATATGATCACATCCGGCACTTATATTAAGAAGAAAATGTTTTGTTTAGAACGCAGAATCACTAGATTGTCGCAGCAATGAGTCGTTTTATTTGAAGCCCCTGAAACTTTTAGCCATGTGTAGGAAACACCCGCTCTTGGATCCATATCGTCGCAATCACAGAGATGCGTAAAAAAACTTTGGTCTTTAGAATATAAATACGTATCTAGGTATTTCTAAGCGAGACGACAAACTGGCGTAACCCTTGCGTAGAAGTTCTGCGCTCAAATATGAGTGATTGCGTTTTTTGATTAACGATGTTCCAAGTAATGAACGCATTACCCAGATCAAAGTGAGTTTACTCTGAGACGGGCGTAATACTTCTTCGGGTGGCTGAATCGCTCAACAGACGCTGACAAGCACAACGATCTTATTTTGCTTTGAATTGTTCCAAATGAAGACTGTAGTCCTTTGAAAGAGCTCTGCACCGTAAGAAAAAGTTGACTGTCAATGGAAACTTTTTTATATACCTAATTTTTTTCCGTATAGACAATTGATATTGCACGGATGTGAAGGTGTCCACATAGAATGCGCTATATTGACACCGTGTCCTTGTTTGACTGAAACGTACAGGAGGTACCATTGGTTTCAAAATTCTAGGCAGTCATATGCGACAGTGCTATTGAACTAGATCAATGCTGGAACTGCTTTAGGCCTAAAAAACACAAACAGCACTCAATAATGCCGTGTCACACAGGGACTCTCGCGCAAGCAGGATGACATAAAAGGATGTTCACTCGCTATAGAAGTACAACTGACGCATAGTGTGACGGCGTATAAGAGCGCCGGTTTTCGCAAAGAAACTGGAATATTGAGATTTCATTTGTTGGCTCTTCATGGTCATTTGTATTAGTGTCCAAATAAGTGAAAATATTGAATGAGTTTGCGTGACAACACTTACTGGTGATAGGTTTGATAGTTTTGATTGATAATTGATTTGTGATGTTAACCGTCCCAAAACCACCATATTGTGATGGTGCGAGATCCAGGCTTATAATACAGCGTCCAGAGAGAATCGGCAGCCAAACAAGATGGCCGATTTCCCTCTCGCGCAAGCGTCTAACGCACAGGCTTCTATGTCCTTTTCGCAAAGTGCTATGCTTTGCTCCTGTCTATGGTGCACCGTAACATCACTTCCCCCGCGGCGGAAGCACAGTCACGGCGCTTGTCACGGCGGCGACGAACTGGCAGGATATACAGTTTGAGTCTGGAAACACGGACAACGTCTGTCTGGAGTCAAAGGGCCGAAGAGGCATTTTTAGGGGTGTTATCTCGTAGTTCACGTCACTGAGTTGTCGTAACACTTTGTAGCGGCCATGCTAGTGTGGTAATAGCTTTTGTGATAAGCCGATTTGGCGGTTTCGTGTCCAAAGAAGTAACAGAGACTCCGGTTGGAAGTGCACGCTTTAGTGGCGACTGTCAAACGGTCTTTTAGGTGCACTTGCTACAAGTGCAACCGACGATGGGCAAGCTGACGGGCTGCATGGGCTCGAAAAACGACATCGCTGGCGTACTCAGTAGACAAGGGGCAGCCGAAGGAAGGAGCGTGTCAAATGGTAACGCTGGATGTCGACCAAACAGCAAATCAAACGGCGAATAACTAGCTGTGTCGTGCCGTGAAGAGTTATACCCAAAGGTGAAAAAGGGGAGTGCTTTGTCCCAGTCACGGTGATCTGGTAAAACGTACATTGACAGCATCTGCGTCAACGTTCGCTTCAGACACTCGGTCAATCCGTTTGTCTGAGGATGATAAGTGGTGGTAAGCTTGTGCTCAGTGCAGGCGGGCGTGGAGAATTTCATCCACAACACATACAGATGGTACCTCCGTTGATCAGTAAGCAGCTGCCGCAGAGTGCCGTGATGAAGAATCACTTCTTACACGAGAAAGTCAGCGAAGTCAGTGGAACAGCTTGTCGGCAGTGCTTGAGTGACGGCGAAGCGTGTGGTGTAATCTGTGGCGGACTGCAACCCATTTATTGCCGAAATTGAACGTAGGAAACGGCCCAACAGGTCAAGGCCAACGCAGAATAATGGTTCCGTCGGTATGTTAGTGAGCTGTAGGAGGCCAGACGGTAGCACAGAGAGGCGCTTGCGAGGGTTGCCAGCGGTCGCAAGCAGTGACGTGGCGAACAAGAGAAGGATACAGTCCGGCCAAAAAAAGCTACGTCGCACACGGTCGTAGGTACGAGAGACGCCTAGGTGTCCGCTGTAGGCACGTCGTGAATTTGTTTGAAAACGCTGGAACGCAGGTGATGGGGAAGCACAAGTAGTAATTCCGGGCCATCAGTTTTAAAAGCTGCGACAGTACAGAATGTCATTGTGCAGTTTGAACAGGCGAACGGAAGATCTGTTGGAGCAGAAATCAGACGCTGGATGATGGGGAGTAACGATGGGTCACGTCGTTGTTCGGTAGAGATATCAGCCAAAGCGTGGATGGAGAGCACGTAGGTGTCTGATTCAAAATCTGTCAAGTCCGGCGTTTAAACCGGATGACGTGACAAACAGTGGGCGTCTGTGTGCAGGCGTGCCGACTTGTAGTGGAACACGAACGAGTATTCTTGCAGACGCTGCGCCCAGCGACGGAGACGTCCAGATGGGTCCTTTAGCGAATAGAGCCAACAGAGAGCGTGATGGTCAGTAACAACAGAAAAAGTTCGGCCATACAGGTAAGGCCTGAATTTTGTCACGGCCCGCATTAAAGCTAGGCATTCACGCTCAGTGATGGAGAACTTTCGCCGCGGGGAATAATGTTATGGTGCATCATTGACATGCAAAGCGGGGTGCTGTCCTGTCGGTAGTACGGTTCAGACGACGTCCGAAGTGGCGAGGACCAGCGGTAATTGCAATACCTGACGACACGACCGATACTGTGGCAATGAAAGCAGATTGGTTGATTGTCGGTGGTTCTCCACGCAGCTGGGTCACGAAATCGAGCCATAAAATGCTGCTCGTGGATAACACGTGGGTGGATGCCATAGAGCTCGCTGTGGGCTGGGCAAAGCGCTCACCAAAATAATAGCTAAGCTGGCGATTTCTTGGCAGACGATGGCTTGAACCATGTTAGCAGTGAATGGGGTCGTGGTGACTGCAGCAGTGAGAGCCGTAGTAAGGGTAATGGCTTCAATCTTGCGTCGTGAAATTCAGGTAACTTGATCGGATAAAAATAGAGGTGGCGGCTGTGTTCTTGCACGGTCTTCGCAAAACGACATTGCAGCCGTATTCGGAAAGCGGGCAAACGCGCTGTCAATCCACCGGCTCTTCGCTTGCTCAAAGCGCCGGCATTCCTTCATAATGGCGTTCACTGTAGAATAATTTTCGCTGTTGAGCATGTTGAATGCGTCGTCCACAATCACCTTAAGAATATGTCCACCTTGTCAGCCTCCAGCATCTCGGCCTCGGCTTTGCGACACAATGCTAATACGTGTTCTATATATACGAGACGTACTGTTTTGTCCAGGGCCTGCACCCGAGAGGCGAGCATTTTGTTCGCGGCCATTTTTCTTCCAATAGGCTTCCGAACAGGCTCAACGTTTTCTGCCTGCACATTGCCCAACTCCCAAGTTTTGCATCATGAATCTCACACCACGACTTGGCAGTTCCCCTAAGATAGATCAACAAGTTCCCCAGCTCAGGAGTCGGGCCCCACCGGCATCGAGTACTCACACGTTCGTACTCTGCAAGTCAATTTTCAACGTCCACTTCATCTGGATCGCCGGAACCGATAAACGCGCCAGGATCACGCAGGGATTCGAGCACGAAGATTGTGGTCGCAGGATGAGATGTAGGCGCCGCATTACCTCCAGCCGTAGGAACACCAGGAACTGATGCAGACGCCGTATTTTCCGTCGTCGTGGCAGAATGACCCTTCAAACGACGGCTACTGCGAAGTTCCATTGCGAGGCGGTTACCCTGCACCTCTACCAAATGTGATGGGGCGAGATCTAGGTTTATATATAGCGTCCACAGAGAATCGGCAGCCGTACAAGATGGCCGAGTTGGCTCTCGCGCAATCGTCTGCGCACAGGCGTCTTTGTCCTCTTCAAAAAGTGGCTACGCTTGCTTCTGTTGATACTGCACCGTAACAATAAAAATACGAGATACGCTGTCGTGGAGGGCTTCAGAAATTTCGACCACCTGAAGTTTTTTAACGTGCACCCCAAATTTGTGCACTCTAGACCACCGCGGCAGGGCCACCGCGGCAGGGCAGTTTGAGAAATCTTTTAACTCTGGTTACAGTTTGTCACAAGAAAGAATAACGTGTTACTGAGAAACTTCTTAGTTCGGTCTCAGCGAGCTTGCTTAGAAATCGGCACCACACCCGCAATGTTGTGAAACTAACGCACCGTGTCTGTAGAAGGTAGCCATGAAAGCTCATAGGCACAGCGTTTCGCAGATATTGAACAGGTGACCCAGCGGTGCGACGTCAAAGTCGTATTCTCTGCCCTCTCTAAGCTCGCTTGGTGACTGTTCTGGAGGCAAAGAGCCTCAATGCCAGGAGCACAAAGCACAGGCAGCCTTTTTTGACTGTGCAGAATAGGTTGTTTGCGAAATTATTTGAAAATTCCGAAAAGTGTATGTTGGCCTAACTAGGCTCTTCGTTAACAATAGGCTTACCAAACATTCTAACGTAGGGAATACACGTGATGGAATTGACTTTGAAGGTTTTTCAAGGTGGTCATTTTGTAGCCAGTAAGGATTGCTCTCGCAACCTAAACAGTACATCTTTCATTGTTAAAAGCAAAATGTGGGTCATTAATGTGATTATTGAAGCAGATCGCATTGCCTATCTGAAGGAGTGTTGTGTAAGCATGACATCCCTACAGCGTAGTCGTAATGAAATTGCGTATATCGTTAAGTCAAGTGTGTGTGTCGGACAGTATGTATATGTGCAAATTTTCTAATAAGGTTATTCAAAGTTTAGCGCTTGTGGTCATCAATTACTTCCTTTCATCTTAAGAGTGTTTCTGCGGTGCAGTGTGCCAAAAATCCCAACTTTTAACTTAAAGCAACCAGAAGACCCTAGGAACAACAAGTTTTTCACGCCTCACCTCACGACACTTCTCGACACCTCGCACAATATCACTTCAGGTCATGAGTCACGTCTTACGACAAAATGGAGCTATTAGAGAAGCCATGACATAAATATATGCATATCATCAGGCCATGTATGTGTTAAACATCATCGCTTAGGCAAAAAGCGGTAGATCCGGCTAGTGAATGGAGGTTAAAATGCATTCAACTGGCTAGCTACACAACAAAATAGAGCTAGTCCCTCTTTTCGGAATCTGTGTAACACGGAAGTGAAACGTGTTTTCGCCTACGTACTTGAACATTCATTGTGCAGTGTTTTACTACAAGGGTGAAGGAATCAATGCTGCAGTAGCCATTTACAATGTCACGTGACAAACGGCAAGTTGCTTGAAACTTTCAGCACACACATAAAGCAGAAAGCACTCTTGCAATAAGCAAACATAAAACGAACGTGAACAAACAGCTGTCCGATGCTTACTTTGTGTGTAAGAGTATGCATTTTCCGTAAACGTGGCCGCGGCAGTTAGCTAATGGATGTTCCTGCTCTGTTCAACTACTGTTACTTCTAAGCAAACTTTGGGTGAAGCACAAAAAGTAAAAAAAAATGGACTGAATCTGAAGTTACACTGCAAATGTCGTCAAAAGACGATAGTATTGCGTCTGGAGTGAGTTATCAAACCGTTTATTTGATGTTCTCCGCGAGAAAATCGGTGAATCGTACTCTGGAGGCACTGCGTTAGAGCGCATTGAGCGTGTAGCTCAATGCGTTTTAACGCAGTGAGCTACACTGCCAACATGGGCTGCTCTAATACTTTTTAATGTACTCTATTAGTAAGCTAAGGATTGAAGTTATAGTCCTTATGGATAGACTGCCGAGAAGAATGTTCAAGTTCGCTGAGGCCTATATCTAATGACGGGAACACAGCGCACACGCCAGGCCGCTGTTTTGCAAACGCGCGCAAGATGATCGCGCATCTTCGAAAAAACCTTCACTCAATAATTTCAAAAGTACGAGAGCGAGTTCAAGAGTAGCGTCACCATCACGCGCTTTCTCGTTATTCGTGCCGAAAAGCTTGTTTAATGGCACCACAGAGGGGTGTAACGAAATACGGCGACACCAACATTGTCCCGAAGGCGCCACTGCTCCGATCTTCGCTGACATGGTCGCCAGCCGTTTGGTAGCGTATGTTTCTCAGCTCGCCACTGCTTCTGCGCAAAGCTGATAGACGAGCACACGAGACGACGGTGAGTTAGAGCAAGGTTTTAGTACAGCTTAGAAATGAAGGCCTTACGAATGCGGCACTGGGGCCGACAGTTTAGAGACTTGAAGAGCCGAGCTTTTTTTTTCTGACAGATAAGCGTTACTGCTCGTGACGCGTCGCAGGCTTTTTTTATAGGCACCGGGTGGATTCTTTGAGTTAACCAAATGTCCAAGCAGAAGCGCCCACTGGTTGTGAGCGTCAGCATCCTCCAATGGTGGCTCGCCGCTGGGCCGCGTCATTTCATCAATCTAGAGCCGCTGCACGTGGTTGCAGCCAAGGACGAGTGACTTCGCCACGCACTTGCGTAAGACTCGCCACACAGGAAGGCACCGATTGCTTCGACATGCTCGTGGGCTGAGGGGGCTCGCTGTGCGTTGCGCGACAGAAAGGCGCCGCCGCGTGATGACGCCGTTGAGTTGTTCACGTCAGACGGCTCGCGGGCTGGCTTTGACACAGATGCCTTTTTCAGAGGCGTGGATGTTCAGCGTGAACTCGCAGGCTAACAGGGGTAACTGAAGGCGATGGAGTGTATGGGCAGCACGTTAGTGACACGACATGTGCTTTAGACAGTGCTCTTCATTTAGGCCATGTCTCGGGCACAGGAAACTAAGCTAAGCAATACAGGAATATAACATACATCTGCCATCGCGGAAAGAGCAAGGGCTCTTATGTGATCAACATTACACTCGTAGGCAAGTGGCCAGTTCGAGGTTCACATTATACCATGCATGCCACCCATGACCTGTGAGATATAGTTCTGCGTTTTCCCACCATTTTCGACTAGGCACATCAGCGAATAGCTCATTTCATTTACAATTACCCCCGTTGGTTGGTGTTTTAATCGCCAGCTTGAAAGTTTCACGCCGACATAGTGTATTCAAAACATTGGATAAGCGGGCTTCTTGTACGTAGACACAGGTATTCACAATATGGCAGAAACGAACACAGAAAGCACACAACACAGCCACTACTTCCACATGAAGTTTTATTCACGAACGGGCGGAAGAAGGCGAGTGAAGCACGTGAAAAACACAATAAAAGAATAGCTGCACGTTAAAGGCTTTGAAGGGGTTAATCTTGTAAATATGCTATTTTCTTGACACGTAAATCGATGGATCATCAAAAAAATAACGAATTAGGGACCCAGCTTGATAATTATAAATGGTTGAAATGTCTTGCGCTGAGTGGTCCAAGTGCTTTTCGATGATGGGGACTTCTTAAAAATTTGGATATGAAGTAAATTAATTTACAATGTGCCGCCATCTCACTGCTACGCATTTGATTTACATGGTGGGGGGGCTCCTTGAGGTGGTCATTGATTCTGCGTTCAATTTGCACTATATAAGAGCGGACGCAGCTCAGAGGGATGTCGTAATACTACTGCATTGACGCAAGCAGAGTGATAGGCATTTGGTATTTTTCCTCGCATTGAAGTAATTTTCATTGACCTTTCTGCACAGACTTTTTAATTTCCAAGGGCCGAGAGGACAGCTGAAAGACCTGTCCTTACCTGCCACTTCTTTATCCGCTGGGACAATACAGGCACGTATGGGGGAAAAAACTGTAGAATGTTAAGCACGCCAAAAACTCTCGTTAAGGACGCCTAAACACGTGAAAAAGTGAGAAGAGGGGAGGAGAAAGAGGGCTGAAAGTCAGGAGGCTAACCAAGCTTTAGCTCGGTGGGCTACCCCACTATTGGGGTAGACAGGACAACGCTGTTTTTTCTCGTTCTTGGTCATGCTTTTGTGTGCTTAGTCGAAAAAATGTAATTTAGAAATGACCAAAGAATCTGACAAGTCAAAGCTATGTCCCATTTTATATACGCCTGCATTGTTCATTTTATGTCATTCACTATGTGCAGTCACTCTCGTTCAGGGCACGAAACCGGTGTGTAGCCTGTTCCAAGCGGCAAACTGAAGTAATGCATGATGTCTCTAACGAAGGTTGATAGGGAGCTTTTTCGGTGACGGTGAGGTTAGGACGCCTCGATGCCAGCGTTAATACAGACTGTAATGTTGTTTGCCTTTTGCTTCCAGAAAGCCTGTGATGACTCGTTCCAAGAGTTATACAACTTCCACGCTCAGCAAGAGTGTTTCTCATCACTTATGCTTCATGGGTGATAGCAGCGACAAATAACGCTGTCGCAAGAAGCGCTGTCGGAAGCAATAATGTTGATGGATGAGTGCCAAGGCTTAATGGAGCAAGGTACATACTAACGCAGCGCGAAATGAAATCGCACATTCAAGGCTTCAACTCAGAAGCTACACATCGCACATTGCAATAGATTATTACAGTAGTTCGAAATATATGATTATTAGTGCAGGTTGCACACTATTAGTCAGTAGAGAACACGTTGCCGTGTGTATTCTTCATTCAACCTGTTTACTGAAGTGCATACAGAAGGAGGACAAGTGTTTGTGATGAGCTTGCAGATGTCGTCTGTGCTTGAGATTCACTATATATATGCTGTACCCTAGTATATGAAAACAAATTCAGCTACCACAAGTGTTAAAGCTTGATCACCATAAGCATGCGTAGGGCTCTCCTTGAGGAAGGGGGCGAAAGGTTGTCGCAGCGCCTCCCTTCTATCATGTAAATTATTGAGACTTGCATTGCGCCCCCACCCTAGCTGCCCCAGGCGTACGTATATTTTGACCATGGGCACTAGACGTCAAGATAAAAATGGGTCACTGGGAGTCGACGTGGGTGCATTGTCGACAGGCAGTGACGTAGGGGCCAAACACCGATGATCATGGTACACCGATAGTCGTGGTGATTGTCATGACCGGCTTTGGTATGCTAATCTATGCTGTCGTTGGCGCTATGCGCAGAGCTCCAAGTGTCGCATGTTGATTACGCGCTAGCGACAAGACGTCCTCTTCCTCTTGGTTCAGGACCTAGGTGATAAGTGTGTGCGTGCACACGCCAGAGAGAGTTCTTCATCTTGTCTTTTGAGCACCTGACTATGGTCATTATCATCAGCGAGAAAAAAACTTGCACTTTGCGTTGCACAGGCAAAAACACGCGTACAAGAAGAAAAAAAAAACGTAGCAAACACAAACCAGAGAGAGAAAAAAAGACAAATTCAATGAAAGAGAAATAGCTAGAGGCAGAACGAAAAAGATAACAAGAAAAAAAGAAAGAAGTGGAAATAAAAAGAGCAAAAAGATAGAAAAGACGTAAAAGAGCAATGCGAAGACAATGAAAAGGAAACAAAAAGAAAGCCCAACATTAACAAAGAAGGCTGTCCAGCCACGCAATTCCTTAAGGCTTGGGAGTGCTAGTGCCATGCTGCTATAATATTTTCTAACTACCTGTTTACAAACCGTCTACCTAGATGCTGTGGTCGGGGCGTTCTCATGCTCCTCTCCATAGTTTGGCACCCCGCCTCGGTGTTGTAGTGGCTAAAGTACTCGGCTGATGACCTGCAGGTCGTGGGATTGAATTCCGTCTGCGGCGGCTGCATTTCTGATGGAGGCGGAAATGTTGTAGGCCCGTGGGCTCAGAATTGGGTGCACGGTAAAGAACCCCAGGTGGTCGAAATTTCCGGAGCTCTCCGCTACGGCGTCTTTCATAATCATATAGTGGCTTTGGGACGTTAAATCCAACATTTTAATCATTCAATCAATCCATAGTTTGGCATCTTCCAAAATCGGCTGAGGAGTTTGAGTACACGACGAACAGGAGTGACAGCTCTTAAGATGAGTAACGTGAAGGCCTATGGCGCACGTCATGATGGCCTCTACATCAATGATATGTGGCTACAGGTTGGCCAGTCTTTACCAATGACAAGAATATCTATCTCTGCAAACCATATCACTGAGGATCTCAGGTTCCAGAAAAGTCTGCATGAATTTCGGCAGCGTTCTCGGTAAGCGAGAAATGTCCATGAAAACAAGAATTTTTTTACGGTTCTAGCCGGAATGCAACCCAAACACTGCTTATGGCAGAGCCTTATTTTACCACCTATTTACGTCAATGCGTTGTGATTGCCTCTACGTGTGATAGACCAGTGAAACGTGGGCTTCAAACTTCTTAGCGCCAGCATGTATAGAGAAGCACCCTAATGAAGCAACACCAATTTCAGTTGCTGTATTAGCTATCCACTTTTATAACAAGGTAGAAAGTTTTTAATATGTTCATCTGTGACTAAGCAATATATGTAGTAAACCGTTGCTGAAATACGCTGACAACTGCTGGTTTACCACACAAACATCATCCCTCCGAAACTTTTAGATCGTTGCGACAAAAGTGGCGTCTTTGCTGTTCCGAGCATCACTTGGTTACGGTATGCTGTGTGCTACCTTTTGGAAACCAGTGTGATTGACGTTGATTGATTTATATGTGGGGTTTATCGTCCCAAGAAGAAGAAGTGCGTTCGGGCATAATTCTGCCTTGAACAACTATCGTTTTTTCTTAAACTGTCAAAATTCCTGACTTTATCTGAACAAGCGGAACGGAAGACGTCACCCCCGGGATGGGGGACCATCCATCCAACGACACAGCGGGCCCTAGCCATTTGCATAAGGATGGACCGAATGTGGGTGACCGCGTTGGCGCATCTACTCCTTGTGATAATTCTACCGAGAGCTCATCAGTGGAAGAGATGGAATCGGAAGCCGACTTCAGGACATTCCATACCCGCCGGTTGAAAAGGAACTTTCGCAGGACGTCATCAACGGCGGAGCCACAACCGGCGCTAGACAAAGGCAAGCGATGTTTCACCATCTCGTATGTACCCATGTCAATATCATACAACCTGAACTCACTAAACAGGCAGTCATTGACTAATTATTTCGAGCGAGTTGCACCAGCTCAAGTGTATGAAATTCGCATAAATAGCAGAAAAAACATATTGTCAGTTGATGTGACAAACAAAACCATTCTTCACAAACTGAAGGCTGTCACGCAGCTCGGAAGTATTTCAGTTCGCGCGTTTCTCGCTCACGGGAAAGGAACAACGACTGGCGTGATAAATGACGTCGACGCTGACATCACAGACGCTGACCTGCAGAATCTTGTGACGCCGACAGTCAAAATCGTGACCATACGCCGCTTCGGGCAGTCTCGCTGCATCAAACTAGTATTTGATTCTGTGACTCTGCCCCCTAGCGTGAAGGTTGGATACGTGAGACATCTCGTGCGCCCTTACGTGCTACGGCCTTTGAGTGTCACAAGTGCTGCAAGTTGGGACACGTCAGCGCAGTGTGCAAAAGTGAGACAACTTGCCAGCGGTGCGGCGGGTTTCATAAGGTGGAAAACTGCGATACTGCTGTTCCATTAAAATGCCCAAACTGCTCTGGTGCACATGAAGCAACGTCGAAGGAGTGCCCGAATATCAAAGAAGAAATTCGCATCCTGCGGAAGATGGTCAAGGACAACTCGACACACAGAGAGGGAGTCACGTCCATCCACTGACACAGACGTCGTCCAAAACGTAGGCACCAGCGAAAGCATAGTGGACATAGGAGTGATGCATCACCATCAGCAACAGATGAACATACACGTGCGCATTATGAGGCCGCTACACCCATGTTGTACGCACCACGTCCCAGGGATGCAAAAAGTGGACCAGATACTCAGTGGCCTTCGCTACCGACCGGAGCAATAAAATAGACCACATCATGGGCTGCAACTTCAAAGATCTGAACTCTTAGAAAATAGCGGAAAATAGCGTCCTGCTCAATTTCCGGGTAGCTTTTATCGTCCGGCCATTCAGTTATGTGCAGCTGCACGAGGCATGTCTCTAGCACCTCACAAGCTCTGTCCATGCTGCTGTGATTAGACTTATCCTCGAAACAATCCTCCACTGAACTTGTGCCTGTTTGTGCAGCTGCGACAGCCTTGCAATGTACCTTCTCACCCTCAGAAGCATTTCCCCTTCTATCTGTAGGAAACTCTTTTAACAGTTGCTCACCCTCGCTAGCAGTACTGTCGGGTTTCAGTAGCGTTATGTCTTCGCTACATTTAGGACTACCTTCGTTGTGCTCTCTTTCAACATCCGAAAGGTCATTCCCTTGCTGAGGCTGAAGCGAGGTTTCCAGCTCATCTTTCTGTTCAATGACCCCACCAGAGCGACTGGAAGCAGCCTCGGACTCACAAGGAACACCTTTTGGACTTGCTACAGTTTGCATACCAGTCCCCGTTTCACTCTCTACGTACACTGCCTTCTCACCATGATTGATACCTTGCAGTCAATCCGCCTGCGACCCGACTTCTCTGAGAACCCCCTGGCAAACAGTATGGAGCTCCGATCCATCATTCGAACCATAGTTTGTAAAAAACTGGAAGCCTACAGTTTACCTCCTTCTCACAACGTTCCCGCTCAACCCGCTTTTAGCGATCTGCGTGGCATTATTAAGGAAGAAATGTTAGCGTTTCAAAGCACCCACCATGCTCCACCAACCCGCTTCGTATGCACATATCGCTTCAATGCAACCCTCGCCGTCTCAAGTACCGCCACTTGTGCCTGATCACGAACATCTCGCACCTCTAGTCGCTCGTCCACCGAATCCTTCGACCATTCTTCCTGGCGGGCCCCACGGCCTAATTGCTACTACTGCGGAATTCGAGGACACATTTCCCGGGTCTGTCGACGTCGGCAGCAAAATGAACGTCGTGGTTAAGCCTCTTTTGAACGAGACGACACATGTGCACGAGGTTACTACCATTATGGCGACAGTACTGCCAACCACCAACACCCGTCTCCTATGCGCATTTCCAACACGACCAACAATACACGTGCCTCCCGACCACGCTCTCCTTCGCCAAGCCGAGCTCTGTTTCGCCACTTCAACCTGTCTCTCAACTGGCTGCCCAGTGATCGGAAAACTAAACAGTGCAGTTTTTGGAGGGAAAACTGCATCCCGGCGAAATGTCACAAGTCCTCCTGAACGACCGTCAAACATTTTATTGGTAACTGTGCAAGGTGTACGGGTGTTGGTTTTGCTGGACACGGAAGCAACTATTTCAGCTATGCGTGCCCACTTGTGTTCTAGATTGCGGAAAGTGAAGACACCCTACCTTGGATCATCTTTGATTGGGGCCAATGAAGCAATAAATACACCATCGGCCGAATGTACAGTGCGTGTCTTCATTGATGGTATTCGTCACCACATCAACTTCGCTGTCTTAACTTCACGTGCTCATGAACTATTTTTAAGTTGGGACTTTCTCTCATCAGCATCTGAATTAATTTCTCGCCGTCAACGTGTAGTCGAGATGACCGAGACCGATCACTGCAGCGAACGTGTCGACGAGAAACCATTGCGTTTTTTCACAGCTTCCGATACCATACTGCTCCCGGGTCAGGAGACACTCATCGCCATCACTTCTCCGAATATTGCCAATGGTGACGTCCTTATCACTCCTTCCAGCCACTGTTTAGCTCGCGGCGTTGTAGACCCCTCCAGCCTGGTGCGGTTCAAAGACAGTGCTGCGACAATCCTTGGCCTGAACCCTACCCCGGAGCCTGTCCTCCTACCTCAAGGCTCTGCATTGTCGTGTTATGTGAATACCAAACCAGTATCTTTGGTCTTTCTTGACGCCTTGACAGCTCAGCCACAACAGGCCCGGTCTGTTACTTCCTCCTCCTTTGCTTCGGTATAAATGCTGACCTTTCCGCTTCTCAACGTGATGCGTTGCTAAATTTGCTAAAAAAACCCCAGGCCTTCTTTGACGCCAAGGCTTCGGCACTAGGACAGACCACAGTTGCGCATCATTGCATCGACACTGGAGGACAGACTGTTGTACGCCGTCGTCCGTACCGAGTCTTCTTGACCGAGTGCAAAATCATCGACGAGAACGTGACCGATATGCTAAAAAGAAACATCATACGACCCTTTACCAGTTCTTGGTCATCACCCGTTGTCTCGGTACAAAAGAAGAGTGAATCGGTACGTTTTTGTGTTGATTACCGCGTGCTCAACAAGATTACCCGAAAGGATGTATATCCGATGCCCCGTATAGATGATGCACTTGACTCATTGCAAGGCGCCCAATACTTCTCCACCCTTGACCTTCGGTCCGGGTATTGGCAAATACCAATGAACGAAGCAGACAAAGAAAAAACCGCCTTTTCTACGCCTGACGGTCTTTACGAGTTTAACGTAATGGCATTCGTCTTATGTAATGCTCCCGCCACATTTGAAAGGATGATCGACACTGTTCTTCGTGGCCTCAAGTGGAAAACTTGTCTATGCTACCTCGATGGTATTGTCGTGTTTTATTCCACTTTTGCTGATCATCTGCAACGCCTAGATCAAGTGCTCACATGTCTCTCCAATACTGGACTTCAATTAAACAAAAGAAGTGCCATTTCGGCAACACAGCTATAAGAGTTCTGGGACATCTTGTTAGTAAAGATGGCATCCGGCACGATCCGGACAAAATTTCCGCAGTCCTGTACTTTCTGCGACCCTTTCGTTCCAAAGAACTACGCAGTTTCCTTGGACTCGCATCGTACTTTCGCCGCTTCATTCGCAACTTTGCCACTATTGATTGCCGCGCCTCTCCACAAGCTCCTTGCTAGTACCGGTTCCTTCGATTGGAATGATCAATGCGAAGCCTCGTTTCAAGAGCTAAAGCAGGCACTTACATCCCCACCGGTGCTTTGTTATTTCGATGACAAGGCACCTACGATATTACACACTGATGCTAGTGGACAAGCAATTGGCGCCGTACTGTACTCGTCCAGCGCGACCATGCCTTTCGCGAGAAAGTTGTCGCGTATGCAAGCCGCACTCTGACCTTTGCAGACTAGAGGTACTCGATAACCGAACATGAGTGCTTGGCTGTTGTCTGGTCCATCCAAAAATTTCGTCCGTATCTACATGGTCGACATTTTACTGTTGTGACAGACCACCATGCTCTTTGCTGGTTGTCCACAATCAAAAACTTGTCGGGACGACTTGGCCGCTAGATTCTCCGGTTACAATCGTATGACTTCAACGTCATCTACAAGACTGAAAAACAACACAAAGATGCCGACGCTTTGTCACGATGCCTTTGCCGCAGTCTTCGGCGCACGTCAAATCCCCTTATCAAATTGGCTATACGGAGGATACCTGATTGATTGATTTGTGGGGTTTAACGTCCCAAAACCACGATATGATTATGAGAGACGCCGTAGTGGAGGGCTCCGAAAATTTTGACCACCTGGGGTTCTTTAACGTGCACCCAAATCTGAGCACACGGGCCTATATACGGAGGATACCTCGTCGATATCATTGATTTCTTCTCTACCTTCATCCACCCGTCCGGCAGTACTTACCACTCACCAGCGAGCCGATTCTTATTGCACTGACATCATCGGTCGGCTTACCGGCGCTTCATCTTCCCCAAATGCCAGACTCCGGAATTAACTTCGACTATTCAAGTTGGAGGACGATGTGCTACATCAATATATAATATATATCACGGTAAGACTGGGCTAAATAAAGAGCGGTATTTAAAGACGCCTAGTTATATGTCCGAACGAAAAGATCACTTATAGAAAATTAGAGAATATACCTGTCGATTAAATGTCCTTAAATACTTTTTCTTTCCAAATTCTATTATTGACTGGAATTCGCTAAAAATACCAATATTCTCTGATTCTAATTTCCTAACAGCCAATGAAACAGCATTTTGAGCTGCTTAAATAACCCATATATTTAACGTTGGCTTTGTACTTCTTTTGGTTGTGGATTTTTTTATATGTATAATTACTGCTTTTGTTGTATAACCCTGTGTTTTGTACTTTTGTTCTAATGCTGTACTACAAGTGTTGATTTCTCCTGTATACTGTAATGCACGATTTATTTGCTTTTAATTTTGCTGTTTTGTATTCTATCTTCTACTGTAACCCCCCTACAACAATGCCCAATGGGCGATGTAGGTACTTGTAATAAATAAATAAATACATTTTCCACCCGGAAGGCCACCGATGGGTTCCCGTCGTACCACGCGCACTACGCACTGAAGTTCTGTGCGCTTCCCACGACGACCAACGTCAGGACACCTGGGTTACTACAAAACATACGAGTGCATCCGCAGTCAGTTCTTCTGGCCAGGTCTTTCCACGACGGTAGCTAAATATATCACCTCGTGCGCACTTTGCAAACATCGCAACCGGCCCACTACTGCTCCAGTCGGGACCCTACAACCACTTCCTTGTCCATCAGAGCCGTTTCCTGTCGTCGGAATTGACCTCTTCGGGCCCCTCCCAACTACATCAGACGGCAAGAGTTGGATCGGCACCGCGGTTGATCACTTGACCCGGTACGATGAGACGGTCTCGATCACTTCAGGAACTGCTTCGGAAGTAGCAACTTTCTTCTTGCATTCTATTTACCTACGTCACGGAGCCCCTCGTGTTCTTTTGGGCGACCGGGGCAAGGCATTTCTTTCGAGCACGCTCAGTGAAGTTCTTCAAGCATCAAAACAGTTCATAAAAGAACATCTAGCGATCACCCGCAAACCAATGGCTTAACGGAAAGAGTTCATCGCACGCTGTGTGACATGCTGTCCATGTAATCTGACGGGACCATCGCAATTGGGATGCCATACTTCTCCTTGTCACGTATGCGTCTAATACGTCAGTTCAACAAACCATAGGCCATTCTCCATTTTTCCTAGTATACGGACGCCAACCGACATCACCACTCGACGTTTCATTCTTTTCTGGCCCCGTCAACTCTTCAACATTCGTTTGCGACCAGTTTCTGTCCCGTGTTGCTCGATGCCGTCGTTTTGCCCGTGTAAACACCGAAGCTAGCCAAGAAGATTGCAAACATCGTTACGATGCCACTCACCGTGTCGTTCTCTACCACCCTGGCGACGATGTGCTTCTGTGGACTCCTGCTCGAACGCCTGGCTTATGTGAGAAGCTTGAGTCACGCTATCTTGGCCCCTACAAAGTTATCGAACAGACCTCACGGGTGAACTACCTTGTCACACCTGTTCATGTCCCCACTGACCAACGCTGCCGCGGGACAGAGATTGTTCACGTTTCGCGTCTCAAGCCGTATCGTATGCGTTCCCCAGCGTAATTCGTGGCCAGGTTGGTCGCTTCCGTCGACGGGGGAAATTAGTGTAAGAATTCATTGGACGTCATCCTCATCTGTCAATAACCATCATCAGTCTTCGCCTGTTCCTCTTCATCATCGGCGCCATTTTCGTTGTTGCTTGAATAAAGCGTCAGCTGAACCCGTGGTATTTCAATATACACTACCAAAGAAGCTTCCGATGCTTTGCACTAGTTATACGATTCATCCTTGCAATGTCTTTGTCTAATGCTCGCATTTTAGCCTCGTGTATACGTACCCTTTCGGATTCTTCTGCCTCTTCTTTCTGGGCCTCTGCCTCTTTTCTCTGGGCTTCTGCCTCTTTTCTCCGTGCTTCTGCCTGTTGAATGCTCTCGACATACTCTGAGAGGTTCTCATTGCTTTTCCCTGTGCCGACCATCCGCTCGATCAGTTCTGTTCTGTTTGGGGAGTCAGACGCATTCAGTTTCAACTCCTCTGCGATCGCTAGCAATACGGGTTTTCGCAGGGCTTTCAGATTAATGACTACTTCCGGTACCATTCTCCGTTCTATAAATGATTCCTGTCTTGCAGCTAATTAACCCTGACAACAACGACGGCCCTAGTTTTCTGCATCGCCTCAAGTTACCTGTTAACCTAGTCTGCAAAAGCTTCCCTAAGCTCTTACACGGAATCCTGTTCTGTCATTGTTAACCTTGCCGTCACCCATAGATTATAGATCAAACAAGCTATCTCACAAATATCTGCCCGATTCAAGTTATCTGTTAAACATATGACTAAAACAGCTCTGTCACCATTAACCTTGCCGTCACCCACATACTACAGCTTAAATAAGCTATCTTACAATTACCTGCCCGGCGCAAGTTATCTGTAAACGTGATGACTAAAATAGCTCTGTCAGTGTTAACCTTGCCGTCACCCACAGACTATAGCTTAAACAAGCTATCTCACAATCTGCCTGACGCCAGTTACACAATGACGAAATAAACTATACTCTCTACCAGCTTTTGCTCAAACATTAGTGAATGCCTGGTAAAGTTTAACAGAGAAAGTCGACACTTATCCGGCTCGCAGTCATGCCTCCTGCGTCGTGCATCTCAGCAGTGCCTTCCGGTTGCCTCTCGCAGTCGATGACCTCGTGTCATCCCAGAAGTGCCGTTCGGCTGCCTCTCAAGTCAATGAGCTCGAAGCATCCGACCGTTGTCGTCGTATCGTCTCTTGAAGTCGATGGGGTCGTAGCCTCTGACTGCTCTCGTCGAGTCGTTGCGACCTGGTTGACACCGTTTCGCCGCTGAATCCAGTGGTCGCGACGTGGGTTGGCGCTATCCCACCGCTGCCATCCAGTTGTTGTGACTCCGGACTCGCGGGTCTCAGTTTGGTAGCGGGCCCCCATCCTAGGACCCATCGTCAAACAACTTAGATGAGGCGCTCGTAAAAACGACAACAATTCATTTACATGGATAAACTGAGAATTCGAAAAGAGGCGATCAAGTAGAAGTCAAGAACTGTACATGAGAACTCTTGAACTGTAGAACTGAAAATACACAAAAGTCTTCGGCTTATATAGCGCCTCGTTGCCAACCCTGGGCACATTGTCCGCGGCTTCCGCCAGTAGGGCGCTCCATAGTCTAGGTGCTCCACCCACGAAGGAGTGGAAAGACACCACACAATGCATGCGGAGAGGGCACAGTCCACACGATGCCCAAATATGGTCACCAAAGCACTGCACCCACGTTTTCACACACGTCACCAAGTTTCGCGCACGTCCAATGACTTTGGTTTCCAAGATTTTTCTGGCAGCTGGGTGAAGTTCGAAAAACCGGCTGCCAGTACACGTGTCAAACTTACCTGACTGTTTGGGTAGGACAATGTAGTTATTGGTGGGTCAGCATACCGTCAAAATATGCCACCCATTCAGCCGATCCTACAGAGAAAAGGGGGGGGGGGAGTAGTCAACTAATCCCTCGTCGCAGAGGCGGGCTCCGGCAAGGGCTGCAGCAGATAGTGCATTATCCTTTTCTTCAACCTCACATTTCATTCCTCGTTGTTTGCTAGAAGCTGCCGCATAGCTGTGAATATCCGGGGCTCTGCTTCTCCTCGAAAGATGCAGTCACAACCAGTTTGGTTTTAGCTTTCAGCCTGAACTGCACATACCATGCTGGTTCCAAGATTTCCAAATTCTCGGTGACTTCAAAAATGGCCCAGCTGCCTCCTTGTCAGCCTCGAAAGCCTTTCTCGCAGCAAACACAATGGCCTTTCTTGAGTCGAGCTCACACTTGCCTCTCTTGGCTAGTGCGTTTTCTCTGCGCGAACCAGTCCCGAACCCCTCGTTCAAATTTTTCCGAGAGGAATGTAATCCGTCTTGATGGCACACCCTTGCTTGGAATGCGTCGAAATACTTTCGTCCCGTTCACAAAGGCCGAAAACTTCAATAATGATGACGGTCGTAACAGTCGTCAGTCCATTCGGTTCCCCGTCATTGCTTTGCAGCTAGAACTTGGGCTTGCTGTCACCTTGTAATTTTCAGTTGACCAAACGTGAATAACAGGATTCGCCAAAGTTCTGTCACACACACTTTTTATAGCTTTCTGTGATCTCTTCACAGAGTACGAGCTCCTGAAAAGCGTGGTTGTTAAGGCTTCCAAGCTTTGTTTTATCCCGGCAGTCTGCGCCCCCATCATTCGTCCTCATTCACTACAAAAAAAAACGGAGGATACTAAGAGTGAGGGCTCTGTTCCATTAACAACAAACCGCTGAACAAGATCAGACATTTGTAGAAAACGCGTATGTTGTTTCTTCAAACGAATGAAACTTTATCTGACGTACTCGAAATGAAGACATTGATATCAACGCCTCGGATAGTATCTTGATAAGACAGAAGACGGTGAAATGCTAACATTATATAATAATAATAATAATAATAATAATAATAATAATAATAATAATAATAATAATATAATAATAATAATAATAATAATAATAATAATAATAATAATAATAATAATAATAATAAAATAAAAATATTATAATAATAATAATCAAACATTTAAACAAAGGTGGTGGCATGGGTGGCCCGTTGAAGGCTCGTTGAGACAAGTGACTTGTCTGGCAATCGAACGCGCTAATATTATCGAATCTTTAAAAATGGTACGAAGACAGGGCTCATGTCCTAGCGCGCTCTTCTTAGAGGACCCCAAGTTTTCGTTGAGGCGTTCAGACAATTGTATTTTCGCTCAATTTACTCGCCGGAGCTGTCTACTATTTGAAATAAAGATGTCTCATTTGATGAAGTGGTGATTTAGTTCGATTTTCACGGTGGCAATCAAGCGAGAGTGTATCACAGGCTTCACAAAGTATCTCGAAATCTCGCCAAGTCCACTGATATCTCTCGACTTCTGCGTTGCCGACTAATTCCACAGCGATCGTACACACAGTTGTTCAAAGAGTTTACCACTGTATCATTATTCAGTGGTGCACTGCTCTGCGAAACAGGGCCAGCTATATAGAAATTACTGTACGTACCTAATAATAATAATAATAATAATAATAATAATAATAATAATAATAATAATAATAATAATAATAATAATAATAATAATAATAATAATAATAATAATAATAATAATAATAATAATAATAATAATAATAATAATTTTATTATTATTATTATTATTATTATTATTATTATTATTATTATTATTATTATTATTATTATTATTATTATTATTATTATTATAAATTTATTAGTATATATTATTTGTTAGAGTTTAACGTCCAAAGAAGAAGAAGAAGGTGTCTAATCAGAAGAAGGTTGGGAGGTCGGCCTTGAAAGTGGGTTTCTGGCCTGCTACTCTACACGGGGATAGGAGGAAAATGGAAAGAAAGAGGAGGGTATGATGAGGGTGATTGTGGTATAGCACAGTGAGTCACTGCACACAATGTCTCGTTCAGTGTAGTACACGCACAAAACTCTCTACATTATCAGATTCTCTAAAGACGGGAATCTGAACTTGTCTTGATTTTAAGTGCGAGCAGGCCTTTTAAATTGCGTTGAGCGTGATGCACACGTTCCCGAGCACCAAAAGTTAACGTCCAAAACTATTACACAAATATGAGAGGTAGTGAAAGGCTCCGGAAATTTCTACCACCTGGGGTTGTTCAACATGCACCTAAATCTAAGCACACGGAAGCACATAGGCCTCCAGCACTTCCGCCTCCAATGTAAATACGGTAAGCACAAAAGCGAAATGACTGTTTTTCTTTGGAAAGGAGTCAGCTCATTTTCTTACAAAAAAATCTAATGAGATAGCCATGAAGTGCACACTAGCCGTACATAGTCAATACATCAAAAATGCACTTCGACGCTATCCGGCAGACATTACGAAACTTTTTTACAGGACACTGCTCTGCCTTGACTTAGCTAAGTCAGCAAAGCGCTTACTTTGAAAATTGTAAATGTCTAAAGCACAGTTTTTCTGCGGCGGCCTCAGAACAACTGGTACCACAGGCCTCTCTTCGAGTTTCCGCGAGCCAGTGATGACTTTTTTGATTATACATCTAAGGAACCTTTATATATCATCCTCACTTCTTGGTACATAGAACGTAAGTACGGTCGTGTGTGAGATTTTCTACATCCTTGCTTTTTAACGTTGTCGCGTGCGAATGTAGCTGGCACCTAAAGAAATACGGTTGCAGCTGTGCTGGTGAAGTGAAGTGGGGGAGGGCAGGGGGTCTTCCGAGGCCAGGTTTCATGGTACTTTATCGAGCCTAGCATGGCTTTTATTGAGCAACGTGATTCAAAACCATATTAGATCACCACGCACTTTGAGACATGGACGAAGACGGAACACACGAAGAGAAGCGCTGACTAAAGATTGAATATTACTTAGGAGGTACACAGGAGTGTAAATATTCAGAATCGCCCATGTGAAAGTGCATGCTGTTGAAAGCATCATTTGACCACGGTAACACATAACCATTTGCTCAACGTTAAAAAAAGCGTGTTTAGGGATTTAGCTTCTCGAAAGAATGATAACTCTTTTATGGATAGCGTCATGAGATTTATTGGTCCCCTTTTTTAAAGACGACAGTGTTTCTTGGAGGCCTTCGATCAAAAAAATTGGCCCCTTATCTGCTTGTAATCTGCAAATGTTGTCGAAAGACGATAGTCTTGCGTGTGGAGAGGGTAAACAAGACATTTATTTGATGTTCTGCGCAAGAAAATTGATGAATGGTATTCTGGAGGCGCTGCGTTAGAGTGCCTCTAACGTGCAGCGAAGGCGAACGACTACATATTTTTTATCCGCTATTCAAAATGCTCTACCAGTTGTGAGGCATAAAGTCGCATACCTTCTTCGTTCACAGATAATTTAGGCTCCCCTCTAGAATCCACTGTTTGTAGGTTCTTGATTCCGGCTATTCAGAAAATTCGATTCAGTATGCTGCCCCGCCGTGGTGGTCTAGTTGCTAAGGTACTCGGCTGCTCACCCGCAGGTTGCGGGATCAAATCCCGGCTGTGGTGGCTGCATTTCTGACGGAGGCGGAAATGTTGTAGGCCCGTGTGCTCAGATTTGGGTGCACGTTGAAGAACACCAGGTTGTCGAAGTTTCCGGAGCCCTCCACCACGACACCTCTCATAATCATATGGTGTTTGTGGGACGTTAAACCCAACATATCAATCAATCAAACAATTCAGTATGCTAATATTTATTTATGCTGCCGTTCATTCTGAACATAGAAGCTCCGAGCGTCGATGTCTTTAGTGTGAACGTGAAGATGCATTTGAATAAGAGACAGCTTAGCTAGTTGGTTGGTATTCATAATAAATTGAGAGATGTCTGTGGTGCCTTGACTTTTTTGTTCGGACCTTGTTTATGGACTTCTCTTTTTAACATTAAAAAGTATAGTGACTGCTGATTTCTCCAGGGCGGGTCTATCGATAGCCGCTGTTGACATTAAGAAGAAGGTTCGTTCTTCCGTCCAAAAAACAATAAAAATGCAATCATCGTGCGTCTGTCCCAAAGCCGAGTACCTCCTTTCCCCATTGTAAAGCTACACTAGGCTAGGTGATGGATGATGTTCAAACCTCCTGTTTGTACGTGTGTGTCTGCCTCTACGGAATAAACGCCTACCTAAACAAATGCCCCTTCAGGCGTCATACGTCTATACGCACGCCGTCGTATGTATTCGAAAATGTTGCCACAAATTTCAAATATTGAACTTCTTCGAATATGTTTATCACTGATGTCCGCCACATAAATCACTCAATGCAGCTTGAAGACTTGACAATATTTTTTAATGAATTAGGCGGTATAACAAATGATGTTCTGCCTTCAAGTACCACAGAATGTAACCACCACAAAGTTCACCTTGGTGGCTTCATCATCTTTTGAACGAATATTTACAAGTGTATAGCACATTCATATGTCATTCGATCAAATACTTATAACAAATGCATGCTTCTGTATTTATGTATTTCAGTAAGTCACAAATCTTTATGTAAACATGTCTTTTTACGGCTCGCAAGCTTTGACTGTGGACGTGATCACTTTTCATCGGTCTTTTTTTTCAGCATAGACAACTAATGTGGTACTGATAAGAAGGTGTCTGTATGAGTTGTGCATTCGTGTTGACACAATGCTACCATGTCCTTGGTTGACAGAAAGTACGAGAGGTGACAACGTGTTTCAAAAATGTTGCAAGCAATATATGACTGCGCTATTGAAATAGATTCATGCTGTAACCGGGTTAGGTGGGAAAAATATAAGTAACAGCACACAAGGGGATCATGGCATGGAGCACTGACACATAGACCAGGCATGATACCAGTAGATGTCAGCGCACCAAACAAGAAGTACGGATGGCGCATTGTGTTACGGGCTATCAGGGCGCTGACTACGCTAAACTACACTGCGAAAATGAGAACTTAAATTGTGAAGTGGTCTTCGTCATTAAAGCCAAGTGGGCGCTGTCCTAATTCTTTTAAAATGTCGATCTGGAATGCGTGAAAGCACTTGTTGATAACGGCGGGACAAATCTTTAGCCTAGGGTTAAGGTGGGTAACGATACCCTGCCGCGGTGGTGTAGTGTATAAGGTACTCGACTGCTGTTCCGCAGGTCGCGGGATTGAAACCCGGCTACGGCGGCTGCATGCTATAGAACTCCAGGTGGTCTAAATTTCCGGAACCCTTCATTATAACGTCTCTCATAGTCATATGGGGGTGTTAAAACTTTATACTTCCAAAAAATTAAGTATGCCAACAGTGTAAAGCACGCAGTAAAAACATTTTCCAAATATACAACAAATGTTGCAGCAAACTTGACAGAACAATAGCTGAACATGTTGGGCACCGTCTTCCGCAACAAACTGCCGGAAGACACGCTATGATAATATGGAGCCTTTCTTAAGCACCTGTTAATCCATAACAGTTCAGAGCGCACTCAGAGACACGGACGAAGAAGGGACTCACGAACACAAGTGCTGAATCTGACTAACAAGTGAATTTGATTTCGAAAGAATATGCGAGAATGAATATGCAGAACTGCAATTGCGGATCTTTTGGCCGTGATAACACGTTATCATTAACTCAAATTTAAAACAAATGAGCAGACCTTACGTACTCGGGAATCAACTTTATGCGAATCACGTGGAGGGTAGGTTGTTAAACCTCACATATCAATCAGTAAATCAAGAGTTGGTAACGATGAAAGGGTCGCATATCACTAAGCGCCTCGATATTTAAAACGAAGGTACCTTACTGAAGAAGATGCGGCATCATCCGTAGTGTTGTGAAGCCAGCACACCAATCTCGCAGAAGGTAGCTGCGATGACTTTTAAGAACAAGCTTTCGCATGCCTTGAAAACGGTAGTCCAGCTGTATAACGTCAAAGTCATAAAGCAAAGGTGCCCCTTTGCTGACTGTGTGGAAGGCGTGCTTTACAAAATCCATTGAGCGTGCGGAAACACGTACGTTAGGTTCACTGGCAGATGCGTTAACGAAAGTCGTAGGAAGCATGCGAGTCTGAGAAACGCGCGTGGTGAAAATGTCTGTTAAGGTTTCTTAGCTAGTTATTATGTAACCTGTTAGGAAGGCACTCCTGACAAAAGGAGCACTCCTGTCATTGTTAAGGGGAAAACTTTGATTACATTACTGAAGCATATAGCGTTGCCTATCAGAGATGGGTTTGTGTGAGCGTGTTATGCCGAAAATGCACTAATAACGAGATGGATGGGGTTGAATTACGTGTCAGGAAGTAGGAATATACGTGAAATTTTTACAATAAACGTTCTTGGAAACTCAGCAGTATTCATCGTCATTCTCATTCCTTACGTCTGTAGTGTGTTTTTGTGCTGGATTGTGCCAGAGCTATGTACCAACAAGTCTAACTCGCCACTTTTAACCACCTGAAGACTCTAACATGCTCTGACATCATACTCTGACGTGGTTTTCATACCACACCTCGGGAAACTTCATGATAGCTTGCGAAATCTGACTTGACGTCCTTAGTCACGCTTACTGTCGAAATGGAACCATGAGAGACGCCACGACACACCACCATTCATATGATGGCGTCATCTGTTCGTCAAACATCATAACTTTGTGAAAAGCGTTCAGATCTTGATGAGCAAACGGGGGCAGAAGCACATCGGCATGACTGAGAACACACAAAACAGATATAGTCTTCATAAAACACAGGTCTTAAACCCGCGCACCGCGGACGTGAAGCTACTTGTGAGCTTGGCGCATAACTGACTTGGTCCTATTCTTTCATGTGCAAAGTAATTTATGGAACCAGACTGCGTCGTATGCTGTTGTCGCTGTTTGGCGTGATCCTGGCGAAACAAGGCAAAACATAGCCATCTGAGCACACGCTTGCAGCAAAAAGGTGTCTTCTTCCGAGTAACGATGAAAAAATTAGGTGGGGAGCACTTTTTTCATTACCACTAATAAAAATGAACAAAGAGAGAAATGACAAGAATATTAGGTAAAATAAAGAAATAGAACAAAAATTATATGTATACAGATATAAAAAAACAGACAGAACAATGTGGAAGAGACTTTTGAAAGAAATTTATGTAGCGCGAGGCGAGTAAACGAACACAGGAAAGAATAGACTGAGAGGAAGTTCCTGTTTTCGTTTTTTCGCCTCGCGCTACATAAATTTCTTTCAAATGTTTCACCAACAAGCCCACATCGCCACTCTTGTGGAAGAGACAGTGAAAGAAATAAAAAACAAGGAGAAGCGAAAAAATGTTGCCACCTCCTCACTTCGTTCAAGCTTGGCGCGATTAGTGCGAGGCTGCCTTAAAGCTTTACCATTATTGCGTATGTTCATAAGGCCCACAAAAACGACTAGTCTGATGAATGTCGCCTTGAGGCCCCCACTGTGGCAACCAGGTTTTAGTGCATACAGGAGAGAAAAAAAATGTATAGTTTGAGTCGGCTCCTAGTTTCAGTCGTCTTTAAGATTAGTAATGACATGTTTCTTAAAATCTGATGTCGAATCGCCCTACTAGAAGACTCAAATGTCAGATATCGCAAATACGTTTTGGTAAGGGCAACGTTGGCGGGCATTTTTTTAACCTTCCCCCCTCATCTCATCAATCTTCTCAACCTCGCTGGCCCTTGCGATATGCTAAGTTTTTTTACGGTGACACGCAGGCTAAGGTGAGTTTGAGACTACCGCTTAGAGGATACGCTTTCGAGAGTTCTGTTTTTACCGTTAGCCTAACATACGCTCAATGAAATTATTACGGGGGTGCCAGTAGCTCTCGCTGTATTGTCGGTATCGCAAAAGTTCTATCTTCTGTGGTAGAGTCGTCCTTGTTTATTATAAGCACAATTATTTAGTCAGTATTGGCCCAATAGCGACCTTACTACGGCAATAGCATCAACACTGTACAACCGTGCAAAAGTGAAAGCATTTTTTTGCGGTGAGTTTCAAGTATTTCTTCTTCATATGAATGCTTCCGTCACACAGTAGCTTTTAAACTTAGACAGTGAAATTTTCTGAGGCCGACCAATCGATTCCTAGACCCTGTGCCAAGAAACTTATATAAAGAGAAGTGAGAATGAGCACGAAGAACACAGCGCTGCACAAAGTTTTTCACTGAAGACCATGTTTTGTGTGTTGACATTGTTTTTGTAATTCCATCTGCCAAATGTTCAATAAACGATCCACACATGGCATGTTACTATACACAGAAAACCTGAGCTCCTGTCCGAGAAAGTGAATATGTTCAAAGAAAGTGATAAAGTATTTCAAATAAATATATGAACTGTTTTCTTTTTCTTAGAGGACAAATTCTCTTGTGAAGTTTTGGTGTTTTCCTCCCTATTATTATACAGTAAACTATGTGTATTGCTTTATATATACTTAGTCTCTTTCACCACTCGCACTGTTTTGTTTCATAGTCACGCCTGGCTGTCTACCTGTCTCAGCTCTTTCTGGCGTCGCCGATTTTGTATGTACAAAAAACGGCGTCACTTGAGGCTTAAACAGCTGCCCTCAACAAATGGCTTATTATGACGTACACATAAGTGCTATGATCATTTATTTAGCATTTTAACCTGATAAACAATAGATACGAATTGAGAAAAGTTTAAAATTCCTGACTTTGTAAACAGGGGCGACGCACGTGCGTAACAGTTCTATCTCTTCAAAGAACGCCCTTGCGTTTGACCGGATAACTTTGTAGAAGTCGGTATATCAAGGAAGCACATGAATTAGGCTGAAAAACTTCGCCGAATGGGGTATTCAAAATTGTAACGCAGTGACGTAAATTACGTCAAGCGCACGTTCATGAATTTTATTAGTGCAGTTAGAGAGGTGGAGCGCCTGCTTGCTTGATAAGTACCGGAGCACGGAAGGTCTATGAGCTGGCTATGTTATGACTTTCTTACAACAACGAGACATTCATACAGTGCGAAATGAAAATAAGATACATTATAAAATATTCCGGGTGCAAGTGACGATCGAAGACGGGTTGTGTGCGTGACAAGAAAGCGTTTTACCACACATATGAGCGTCTGCTTTTTTGTTTATTATTTGGTACTCATTACAGTACTGATTGACCTATATGCTTAGAAACATAGCGAAAATATCTTCTTTCACTTGGAAATGCAGTGAAAGTAACTTTCGTGTTTTAGAAACACACGAGTCATGTGCGTATTCTTCACAATACAATACGTAATATTATTCTAATAATGCTCCGTAAAAGCGAACATATCCATCGGGTGTCAAAGCATGCGATTGCATAGTGACGTCTTGGTTCAAAACTTGGTGTGAACTACAAAAGGTACACTCATTACTTCACCTATTCTATTGAGGGTACGCAGTGCGTGCAGTTTAGTTTGAGAAGACTACACGCACATATTTTACAATAGTTCAAAGCATGCTACCAATTGCACAGAATGTAGCCATGCACGAAAGCTTCACTGACGCAACCCACTTTCAGCGTTATTCATAATATAAACTTATTGAATAGAGCATACAAAAAAGCACGCAATAAGCGGTTGAAGTACGCACTACAGAGAAGATATCGCTGTAACATTCAACTCCTTAAGACGAAGCTTAACCCCGAATGTTGCCTACATGCTGCTGCGGAAATTACGTATTCGTATTATAACGTAAATATGACCTCCTGAATACTGATGCTTCAAGGCCGAATATTTTTGCAATAAAAGCCACGTTACATGAGCTGAAAAATGGCAGCCAAAATATATTTTTACAGCGTGCATCATATATTTTCATGTATTCAAACAACTGTAAAACATCTACTTTTCAGATCTACAACTAAAACAAAAGTAGAAGTGTTACTTTTTATGACGGCAAAAATGCGCCACAATCTGAATTCAGCCATGCAATAGCTTTATTTTCAGCCACATGCGATGCAAAATTCGGTCTAATGTTTTATTTTGCGGCATATTGAGGTAATTGTGGTCAAGCTAGTCAACAAACTTCGGTGTATCTTTTAGACTATGCAATGAACAGTCGAGTAGAAGTAGCTAGGAAGACTGCTAAAAGAGCAGAATCGAGGATTGTTTCGTATTGTCTAGGTACGATCACGTACAAAAAAGCTATGAAAAGAAGTAAAGTCCCGTCCACACTACACTTTTCTTTATTCATCTGCTGCTTGAGTTTTTGCATTCGTCAACCACTCACGCCGTGTTAGCGTGATGGCGTGCGCTGACTGGTACGTTCACTTTGAATTGGGGGTACCAGTTGTTTGTACTGTTTGAAGTTGACAGGACTAGAGGCTTAGCTTGTCACCACAAAGTTCTGAACTATCAATGTTACCTGGTAAAACGTTAAACAGTTTAAAATTGACTCATATTCATAACTAGAGGCTAAATACCGGTGATATTGGCTGCGCTATCCAAAAGAACCTTTAATTTTCATTTAGTCAAAATCACAAAAGTATTGTCGCTTACAGGCACCATAAAATCTTATAAGCTCCATGTTAAGCTTTAATTCATGCGCATTAGGTGACGTTGTGCGACAGAAGCGCATGGAGCAAATTAGTTATGAGCCTAAAACACGGCTTTGATTGATCACGAACGACGATCATGATGACATCGATCATCGACGCGTTGAAGCAAAGCTGTGGAAGAGCAATATACTATAGCTTCAACCATGAAACGCTGATGTCATTGATCAAAAATTTCTACATCAGCATCACCATGCTGATTGGGGCAATAATAAACGACAAAGATAAAGATGTTGAAGTGCATCCGTCATAAAGCATTGTCAGTAGGAGAAACAATGAAGATTAATATGCCGGTAATGTATGCGTGAAACTGCAGGTTATGAAGGAGTTAATTATAAGTGTGAATGATTAAATACCCAATGCACGCAAATACAGCTGCTGGCAACCAAAGTTCCTATGTACGTTGAGTGGACGTGATGGAGGCATTGTAGCTGAATTTAAGAACTTTAGAAGTAAATACATTTCTTTCAGAAGTACAGGAATTCTTTGGTTCTTTTTATTCCGGATACTCACTCTCCTGCCTCACTTGTTTTTTCCGTTGTTCAGGGTACGAAAAAACATCTGGTGAGAGCTATACATGTTTTGATCATAAAGAAACACTCTTTAGAGCTTCCACAAAAGTGAACTCATAAATTTCATTTTTTCATTTAAACATATAGCATTGTTCGTTTTGTGTTAATACTTCTTTGAATGTGTGCCGAACAAATTACTTCCACGGCTGTTTTAGCCTTGTAAGACAAAATGTTGAGCATCCTGATTTCTTGCCATACTTCTGCTCTCAGCGGATACTCCAGCTTATCCACAAGCAAATGCGTTCACGTAATTCATGTGTAATGTTTTGCAAGGCGGTATTTCACCTGGTGTCTCTTTTGAGAAAGTATATTGTTTTGTGTGCGTCTTGTTAAGCTGTTTAAAATGATTTTCTTGATTTAGTGATAACAAATTCAGTCCTAATTTATTTCACGCTTGATGGGCACACTACATTAAATACTGGGGCTTCCCGCAGTACATTTACAGAAAAACACTAACGTAGGTCTTTATTCTTCACGCAGTTGACCAAATCGTTTCCTTTGTGAGCAAGTCCCTGGGAAAAAAAGGCTGTTGAAAATGAACTTTAGCGTATGCTTCATAGCCCTTACCTTTTTTCTGATGAGGTGAGAATCTACTTTCTTAGCATGTTTTAACAACTTAAGAGCTTGTGGTGACGTGTGAACTGATATACCGGTGAAGTCTTGGCTTCACTAGACTGATCACACGACAGATGTGGTCAAAGATATAGACGCGACAGTGTTAAAGAGCTCGTTTTGCAGATATTTCGTCGTCGGTGTGAGCGGGCGCTTGGGCGTCGTTGGTTGTGAGCGAAGAATCATCATCCCATGCGTGAGCAAAAAGTCAAGAAACATGCAAATAAAATAAATATTAAAAATATCCGGCTCCAACTGATGGCCCAAACCGGTCGTTCACGTGGCAAGCAGGTGCTCTACCACACAGCAATGCCTCTTTTTTGCTTTCTTAGACAATATTTCTTTCTTATATATTATACATATCATGCCAAATACATAAAGCTTTTTTGATAAATGTTCAATCAGTGTTACAAATTAATCCCATACCGCACTTGTTCTACAGTAGAATTGTGCAGTACGCTTCATAAAATCTTGATACCAGTCCGGCTGAAACGACAGTTCTCATAAAAGTCTAACAGCTTCACCCATTTTTACAAAATGGAATTGTGAAGACACAGTTGGTTAATAATAACTGTCGGAGTTCAACGTCGCGATATCACCTTATCAGTACGAGAGACGCCGCAGTGAAGGGCTCCAGAAATTTCACCCATCTGGCCCTCTTTATCGCGAACCTAATACTAAGCACATAAGCCACAAGCTTATTCGCCTCCATCGGTATTGCGGCCACCACGGTGGGAATTCGATAACGCGAATACACCATAGGTTCCGCATGCCTGTCTAACAGGCGAGATTTTCATAAACTCTGCAAGCCCATCAACAAGAGGACGTCGACTGGCATATCATTAAATATGAGTGGTAGAAGATAATGTATGCTAATGTAATTAATTTGCCATTGTTTTTTAAATGCTTTCTTAAGGACGATTTACAACAGGATAGCGTCCTTGGAACTAATAAACCAATGCTGTACTATTTTGGAACGTCACAGATGCGGCAAATAATTCAGGATACAAATATACCATTAGTGTTTAACCAGGTTTTCACAGGTATTGTTTCTGTATGCACCGTTTAGAAAAAAGCCCTGGTTATTGGCAAAATAACCAATTTCATCAAACGTAGAAGAATGACATTCTCAGTTAACCGAATATATAGTGAGCAGTACACTGGGGCTGGAAATAATATATCCAGTTGATTGCAGGATAGATATTTCTTTGTGCTAGAGAACAAATATTTTTTAGAGTATCTGGCTGACAGAAAATGCTCTGATTCATATAATTTACGCATGAATCTTTCCAACTACAAGTTTATGCTAATTTAGTCAGTATCACTCGATTTGGTAAAACTTCCACACAATTCACTTGCAACTATAGTCGAAGCTGTCGATGAGCGCAGCACCAAAAAGTGAAAGAAAAAATTACTTGACACTGATTGCCTAATAAAAATGCTTACGAACCCAAGACCACCTGCACAAACTAATCAGAAAATATTGTTTGACCTCACTGATTTTTATGTTGATGACAAAATTAAGGTAGTAAATACGCGTTGAAAGTTGTGTATGTAAAACAATGAACAACTAATTATTTGCAGTATGTAGAATACTTTTGTTGTCAGAGGCTGGTTGCAGGTTTTAGTCATCCGAACCGGCTCAACACAGCACTAATGCACACAAGAAGACCGAAAACTCAGAACAAACCATCTCCGCAGAGTGGCGGACGATGGAACATACACAGCGAAACAACGGCAGGAAGGAAAGCCAACGCGAAACATAACAGCTGGAAATCAAACTCACACGAAACTCGCTGTAAAATACGAGCCATCGACTCGAGTTAGCCGACGCCCCCAAACCAGCGTGGCCTCTGCTGCAGCACGCAAGGAGGAAAGCCCCATTTTCCCTAGCGCGACCGACACCACATACCATCGCTTGCCGGCCGCCGAAAATCCCCCGGGCTCGTCTCCCACCCTTTCTTATCTGCCAGCCACTTTTCCCTCTCCGTGGCTTTTTTTGCTTGCTGACGCTCGTCCCAGGCATATGCAACGCGCATGTGCTTCCCACGCCCTGCTTCCACCGTGCGTGCTGCAGAAAAGAAACCGTCTGCCCGACACTCTCCACGACAAAGGGAGGTTATGTGAAATAAACATCTGGGCATACGCTGTAAGGTGGGTTTATGTTCTCTTCAATAACAAGCGCTTGATCTAGATCCATCCTATGGAACACAGAGGTATTTCGGTGGCACAGAACACAAATAAGTAGCCTGAAAATCAATGGGCTTTTACGCACATGACCAAAACCACAGTTCCAAGCTTCTAGCAAAGTTCAATCGTGCCCCTGAAAATTTTTCGACATCCCCGATTGTCGACACCGCGATTTTTATACCAAAAAGATGTATACAAAAGAACGCTAAGTTATCCGCATAAGCAAGACCTTTGCTTCATCCGCAAAAACACTGAAATTTTAGACGTTACAAGATCGAATTACTTTTAGCCACAGTGGATCCAAGTGGAAGATACCAGAACGCGTGTCCAGTGGCAGGAGGGACTTCGTAGAAAGAACATGGCAGCGCATAATTTATGAACGTTGATGCGGCGGGCAACGGCGCACCCAGTCATGAACTTGCGCGTTTAGTTATTACGAAACATAGCGCCTGAAAATTAGCAACTGTGTCGCGATGGTCTTTGGAGATGGCTTCAATTAAAGTGCATAAAGCGTACAGGTCAAGCAAAGGTGTCAAATTGTGCTACAACAATTGTTACAGCGCTGTAATTGTAAACGATCACGTATAAAACCATTGTTCTTTTGGTTTACTGTGAAAAAACGCTGTGTGCTGTCGAAAGCCACACCTGTGTTTGGAAATGCAGTGAAAACAACATTCATGGCTTTTAAACACATCCTTGCAATACTGGGTGTTCAAAGTTAAGCTGTATAGCTTTCTTAAAATTCAGCAATAAAAAGAACATTAAAACCACTTTCGTCCTTCAACTAACCAAGACTAATTATTGACTGTATTGACTGTAACTGTCGGATATATTTGTATTTAAAACTTGGAGGCAGTCACATATCTACGCAATTACAATTGGAAGAATTCTCCTAGCCTGTCTGTGCTCCGAGATATCTAGCGAGAATGTTTATTTGTGTTTCGCTGCATTAGTTTGGATGCCAGGGCTTAGCGCAGCTGAATCGCTTACGAAAACGTGTGTAGCAGATGTTAGATGCAGAGACGCATAAGGAGCTTTTGATTCGTGTGGGCATGTGAACACCTGGTTATCTGCTGCAAGACGTATTTTCTTCGGTTCAGAGGCGTAGTGTCCGGCTGGTTGCACATGCGTTTTGGAAAGGAGAAAGAAAAATAAAATCCCATGGCTTGTATAGCGCACTGCTGTTTGTCAATTTTGAAGGCAGCTCTCATACAAAGCAAAATTGGCGTTAGTTGGATGGCCCATCTTCACTGCTGATACAGGAGTTCGAGGAGTTCGTTGAAAAGCGGTGAATCAAACTGACGACAGCGATCGGTAACTACAGCAGATGGGCAGCCGGACCTAGCAACCTATGTTGACACTAAGGCTGCTGCAAATGCGGACGCCAATATGTCGGCGATTGGTGTATCATTTGACCACCGTGAGTAGCGGTCGATGCACGTCAGTATGTATATGTGGTCTTTGGAGATGGAAGAGATCTTACCAGATCCAAGTGGAAGATACCAGAACCCGTGTCCAGTGGCAGGAGGGACTTCGTAGAAAGAACGTGGCAGCGCATAATTTATGAACGTTGATGCGGCGGGCAACGGCGCACCCAGTCATGAACTTGCGCGTTTAGTTATTACGAAACATAGCGCCTGAAAATTAGCAACTGTGTCGCGAAAACTTAGGGTTGTGTCAGGCTCTGTACAACATCGAAGAGGCGTCTGCGAAGTGGTGCAACGTTGAAAGGTTGGGGTTGGTCGGTATAAGATAAATATAAAATATTCCTAACATCCAACAGGGGAGTTCACATAGAACGGTTACTGTTGTTCCTGGCACAGCAAGCATTGTTTAAAAAAGGCACCGCTTTGCTGCCAAGACAAAGCAATAAACGCGATAGCGACAAGTTGGAAATTCACGCGCTTAATGGCAAGTAGATCAAAACGTACTCCGCTTTTCTCACGCACAAATTACGCGCGAAACGTACTCACAGTTACTTATGAACGTAAATAGGCGTATCAGTTGTTACTTCTTTGTGTCTGAAAAGCGCACCACTTTCGCAAAGGAAGGCTGTGCAATGATTGCAGTGACCTTTGTGCGCCCAGTAACTGAAACATAATTGTTCCAGTACAAGCCCAACGCCAGCCAAAATGTATGATCCCTACCCCACGGGAGATAAATGTGCACGACGGATCGTTCACTCTCCTTCTCTCCGCGTGCCAACGCACACGTGAGAGATGAGCCTCCACGCGATCATTGCGCTATAGTCTGATAATGCTACAATGTTACACCTGCATTGGACCTTTTTGCAATACAGCGCGTAGACATGACGCCGCGTCGTGGTCGAACACCTGAGCGCTAGGCGAAATGCTTGGCGTGATTCCTGCTGAGACCATTAAAGTTATTTTTCAAATTTGTTAGGTCAGCGCTGCCGATGTCATTTTTGTTCTTCATGATCTCATATTCAAACACTTCGTGAGATCCTTCATACCATGGGAATCAGTGTCAAGCGAAACATGCTGAAGGAATAAGACTGTGGTGTAATTTTTTGTTAAGCAAAACATTTCAAAATAACCATAAGCATAAGTGCCAGTTTTATACGTAAATATATGTACATACGACCACCCCACCTGTCGTCTAGCAGGTGCCTCTATGGGCTAGTTGTGGCAACTAGTTCCGCGCGGGAGCAGTGAGCGCTGCAGTTAGCGCTCGTTTGCCGTCTGCTACAGTTTCCACCGTGATTGTGAAAGACGGGCATGTGCTGCACGTGTTTAGAGTGAAAAACGTTGGTGGGCGTACGTGAAATCTTTTCACATAATTCATGTCATGACCAGCCAGAAATAATCATTTTTAAATTTTTTTCCCTCCTATAGTAATTTTGGTCGATCTACTACAAGTTAAACAGGCGATCACGAGAGCACCGAGACGTATCCGAGTAGAGAGATAGATATATATATATATAGACAGATAGATAGATAGATAGATAGATAGATAGATAGATAGATAGATAGATTGATAGAAACCGCTAAAAATGCTCCTCAAAAAAATGTCCACGAATTTGTACAAAGATGTTTTTTATGGTGTTATCGTAAGCGGGTACTATAATGATTCGTGTTCAGTGTATCTAATAAAGCAGTTGAGCAGCGTTGAAATGATGCGAATGAGCTGACATGCTTGATTGTGTACACCAGTCGTGTGTGCAAAGCAAGAGCTTCAGAGGTGTAAATAAGCGCTATCATTGCTTCTTTAGTATACCAGTGCACCTCGCAATGAGCGCTTCTGCCTTTGTGTATCATCGATACATATCAGAACAAAATGTAGTAGACCTGAGCCAAATACTTCTGAATTTTGCAGTTCTGATTGGCAGCATTCGAGCAAGCCTACAGTAGAAGCGGGAAAAGTTTTATTCGGCGACAACGAATGCTGGAAATATGTAAGTACAATATTAAATGGGGATGTACCTCGAATCCAATTTCTAGTGCATTTCAAACATCGCATAGAGCGGTTAACTAGCGTTCAACGTGAAATGGTAGTCAGTACTGTAATCATGTGGAGATGAGTGTACGAGCCCCGCCACGGTGGTCTACTGGCTAAGGTGCTTGGTTGTTTACCCGCACCTCGCGGGATCGAATCCCGGCCGCGGCGCTGCCTTTCTGTTGGAGGCGGAAATAATGTAGACCCGTGTGCTTAGATATGCGTATCCGTTGAAGAACCCCACGTTGCCGAAATTTTCAGAGCCCTCCACTACGGCGTCTCTCATAATCATATGGTGGTTTTGGGACGTTAAACACCAAGTAGTGTTCGCTCAGAGATTAGTGTACGAAAACATCAGCAAGTAACTGCAGACAAGTAGTTTGATGAACTGTGAAAGGGAACATGGTGGCGTTTATTAGGAAAACATATTTGAAACAAAAGAATGAGATTATTGTGGGAACTGTAAAGAAAGAAGTGAATGCAAAGCAAAGAAACAGATACATTTGGCAGAGAAAATTGAAGGGATCGATGTTGTTCATTTGCTCGAACCAGTGCATGTTTATTTTTGTCTCATGCCAGTCTTCCACGTCAACAGAAATGGGCGGCAGCCACTTGTGCTCAATAGGGTAATTAATGTGAATTCATCTACACAGAATTTGCATTCTTCTCATGAATAACATAAACAACGAGCAGCCCACGCGTGAACAGTCAACAAGGAAGAAAGTGGAATAACTATCAACATGGCAAGACAAGCACTGAAACAGAACTCTGGTTCTCTTAGTTGAAAAGTAATCAACGTGGGTGTGAAATTCGGAGACATTGTGGCTGTGACGTCGCGTTTGAGCTCGAAGATCTCCACTGGCTAAGCTATCTTAAAGTAATACATATTTAGTGCTACCATGACGGAATGATAGTGAAACTTTTGCACGCACTGCACAGAGACATTAGTTCGCTGGTCCTTGTGTGTTTTTTGTTTGTGTGTTTGAGTTGTGTGTCCAAAATGCCAAACTAACTAGCCCGCCTTTAATTATTAAGACTGAATTGCTTGTAACTCAGCATTTCTACGTCGCTGACTAGTAAACATTCAATACGCCATACTATTGAATGAGTGGCCAACTGAGGTGATTTGTCGAGACACTGCTCTCTCGAATGATCACATGTAAAGTTAACGATGCCAAACTAGTTATTCACAATTCAGACTCTTACGACTACTGCTAAAGGACCGGTACGTGAAGGAACTTCTCCAATGAAGCACATGCTAAAATATGTAGCAGCCGTCATCCCATTTTGATAGAATTGTCTTCTGTGACAATTGCAAGGGCGATTTCAAACAACAACGTGAGTTCACACAAACGTTCATTCAGACTACGCATACTTTTTCATTTGTGTAATCAGCATAAAGCTGCATGCAAGGACGTTCCTCGTACTGCTATGAGTGCGCAATAATATTTTGCAGATTAAATTACCCACAGAAAGTGACTTCGCATGAATCGTTGATTTTTTAAGAAATACGTTAGTGAGACTAGATGCAGTTCATGTAATTTGGCTTTCTTAATTCTAGAGTTTTCATGCATTTAATGAAAGAGCGTGCCCGTGATAATACTTGAAAGGAAAGGCAATTTAAAATGAAAGGAACACAAAAACCAAACATCATCCAAACGACAGGCGCTGAGACAGAAAAGCAAGCGAACTGTGGCAAGGCTGCTTGACCTTGCAGGTCGTCTTGAAGGAATGAAAGCCAGGAACTGTAATTTCACGGATGAAGCATTAGAGGAAAGCATCAGTTTTGCCGCATACGCGGTAGCGACGTGTTCGTGCTTGCTTTGAAGTTGGTGAACAAGCCAACAGAAAGAGCATGCGCTACAATCAACAGTGAATTCTCTTATGCTTGCACATGTAATCAAAGAAAAGTCTGGTTCAATCAAGCTACCTGGAACAAAAAACTTCTAGTGAGGCTTAGCGAAACTATCTTTCAAATATCCTTGATGTCATGGTATAACGCGAGAGTAATGGATACTTTCGAAAAGAATGCTGCGAACATGGAGACCTAGAAAGGCTTGACGGACTGTTGGTAAATGGAATGAGGCTGCTTGAGCATTTTATTGTGATGACATACAGCCAATGTGAAAACCTAGTTAGCGCTGCAGAGTTCATGCGGACCGATGGCAAATAACAACGTGATCTGCCTGTTCATTATGTTTGTGCAGCTCGCAGGGAAGTGAAGCCAAACGGCTCGCATCATTGCGAACACGCAAAATTTATCAGAGAACATGTTACTGAAAATTATAATACAAGCAACCATCAACGTTGATTAGATAAGCTACTTTGTTGATCATATTAATTGTGTCTGGGCCCTGTGAAACAAAAAAAAAGTGTAGAAGCTGGCGGAAGAACCACCTTCACCAAGAGGAAAAAACCATGTGACACAGCGTTTCTTTCAACGATAAGTGAAAATTGGATTTTATCTCCACTTTGCTGCAAGATTAGAGCGCCGGGAATACTCGTTTTCAAGAATGTTTTCAACACTGCTTGCATTTAAATGCATACATCCGCGGTTTACGACGTGCAGACATGGTTCTGCGAACACACTTATCGCTTTGTTTGTCGGAGTCGTGAGTCCGGTCCGGAAGCCTAGAGCACAGTACTGTTCGAACACTGAAAGGTGTGATAAATTTGGCCGAAACACGTTTGTAACCAACCACCTTTGGCAACCACTGAGAACCACCTCCGCTTTTCACCCTTTAGAACCCTTCGTCCGATTGGGCCAGGCCTTTTACAGGGAAGAAAACAATAAAACATTCGGCAGCATTGCGGCAATGCAGCTGTTCTGCTTTAGAGCGGTGCTTGAGCTTTAAATGAAGTATGACCATGAATATCTAGAGCGTATAGCGAGCGTGCTTCTGACGTTCTTTTCAATACTTTACTTATAGTAATATCATCGAAGTGATCGCCATGTTAACATTCCATGTTAACATGATCACCTGTAATGCTCATTGTGTGAGCTTTGAGATTGCACGAACATTTCAATAGAACCTCATTGTGGCATGCGTCACTTTTTCTAATTAATACACTGGTTCCCAATCTTTGATCGCGTCCTGATTTTCCAAGAGCTTGTGGAATATTTATTTGGCATGGTTCTATGTGCTTCATACCCTTTTCCGAACGAGTTTCTCAAAAGCGCCTATTGCTTCTTCTTAAACGAGCATGGGTATGTTGAGGGTAAGTAAACCGTAGGTGCTGGTGTGTGTATGTCTTTAGGACATCAGCGTGACCGCATTGTGGATCATCGTGAACCGTGGCGTAGATATCGAAGCGGAGTTGTCGAGGAGTAGCAAGCAGCCACTTTAGGCCACTGGAGTTGTATCTGTGGCGGTAGAGCAGGTGATCTCGAACGGTGAAGTGCTGGGCTTGGCGCCGAAGCGTCCAAGCGACAGAAGAGGGTGTCTTGCTCGAGAACAAGTGAAGAAGGGAAATGATGCAGGGGTCTTCAATTCACTTGGAAAGCATGTCGGAAAGGTTGACGGCAAAGTCACCGAGGACGCAAATGAACGGGCTGACGAGCTAAGCAAGCAAAGCGAGCTGGATAGGGCATCCACATCAGAATTCTTGCGATCAGAATGGTACAAAGTAATGATGCCGAATTTTTGCAGGCGGAATGCCCAGTGAGGAAGCCAACCATTCAGAGTATTTAGCGAAGATAGTCAGCATAGTGCATGATTTTTGGTCACAAAATCAAATCAACGTCCGGACAGGTATCGTCGAAATTTTCGACTCACCCATATAATAGTGAGACACCTTTTTTGAGGACTGAGAAGTTTTTTCAGCATTCGTGAGCATGCGGTTGGCGTGAGCAACGACCCACTCATCAAAGCCCTCTTTGCCTTGGGCAAGTATGCCACCAAGTTCGATGACACTAGCGTCAGTGTGAAGCTCCGTTGGAGCTGACTAATCAAAGTTTAGAAGAAGTACAAGGTATTGAAATGCATCGTCGAACATCTCTGACCATGCTGATAGATCACAACTGCGGGCGATGAGGTTGATCAAAAGGGCTATGTGTCACAGGCCCCGTTATTTGGGAGGCGATCGCCGGGCTAATTCCAAGGGCTGAAATATCAGCCCCCTGAACTGCACCACGAAAGCTCGGACAATTTAGAAGTGGTCCTATTTGGCGTGCCAGCGGACACCGGCAGTGGTCCAACGAAGGAGTCAGAGCCGAGAGTTGAAAAACAAAACAAAATTATATTCTCAAATATGGCATATCAAGCGATACAGAAATATGCAAACTCGACAATAGCTGTCAATACGACATGTCACAAATCAAACAACGTACTACACAGTACATCAGCCACACTCGAAACAACAGACACAAACAAACATACGCGCTACAATGCAATCACATGCATCGAACAACCAAGACACCTAAATGATAAAGAGTTCAAAAACTTATTCTGTTAAAAGTCCATGGAACAAAGTCTGAATGATACTCTTCCAAGAATCACTCACTCAAAGTCCAACACTGTTGTCGTCCACTGCCCCCAAAGTTTTTCTTCCAGGAACTTAGCGTCTTCAATTGGCTGCTCACCAACCACCAAACTTCTTCACCAGTAACACGTCAGCTACTCACGCGCAGCTGTTGCTACACGTTTCGCTCGCTGGCCGTAGACACACTGTTCTGATTGTAGCACGAGTCTTCACCCCTCAGGTGGAAATCCTCTTCATTACCTGCTTTGTCACTAAGGACAGAAGCCTTCGCCGACAAGGTGGAACACCCTACGCACCCTGGCGCAAACTTTCTTTTTCTCCTAATCACCACCCTCCGCTGCTCGCTTAAATAGCTTTCGCGCTAGATTGCAGAAAATTCTCATCGTTTCGTCGGCACTATGCACAGCCAAGGCTGAGAAAAAGAGCGAGACGTTTTGAGGGCCGTCCGCGACACGTGACGCAACTCAGCATCACCACGCCCCTTTCCTTCGGGAACCTTCCAGGGATTTCCAGGGTAGAGATCAGCCAAAAAAGAGCTTTTCCTGTATATTTCGCGATAGTTTTTGTTTTCAATACTGAATAACAGTATTCACAGTGAGGAGAAAAAATACATTGGCGAGCAAGTAGGGGCCCTGGAAGCCATAACAAGTGACTCCGAAATAGGCGCCTTCTGACGAATAAACGCTCTTGTTACTATGTTATTTGCATCATTTTGGGCGTGCATTATTACCCTATATGTGTTATTGCTAGATTGCCTAAACAATATTTTCCGGCCATTTTCTTCAGTTCTAGCTTCAAATATTGCCACCAGTAAAGCCTTTGCAGCACTGCATTTGACTTAGTATGAGAGCACTTCTCACAGGTTTTTAAAGATCGAAGGCTTTTATTGGAACATCAATTGTATGAACACCCTGAACTGGTTGGAATGGATTCTTCTTTGAAAAGTAGTCGGTATACAGCACCTCTTCGCCTTGAGGAAATGCGTCGAGCGTCTATACGAGCGCTACGTGGCTCACGTCGCGCTTGATATTAGTTATGTGTTTGCGCTCAAAAGTGTGTCTACCCATTGAGCAGGTGGCACCAAACAATTTGTGAAGTTCAGGGGAACATTTGGAGACCAAACAAGTGGACCTCCGATGAACGCACGGACCGCAGACTTCCGAAAAGAGTGAGCTCAAGTGGTGGACGAGGTACACTAAACGTCATCTCGGTGTGGCAGCTCCGACGCCGCCTGCGTCTAGGGAGCCACATCGACAAATACGCAGCTTCCTGCACAATAAATGGAGCCGCAGGCCATTTCTTTGACACCATCATCAGCAGCAAGCACTTCAAGTATCTCGACGGTTGAGGACATGGACCTCCCTACACCTTCGACGAGCCAAAGTCAGTGCCACAGCTTAACGACAAGGCACCCCGGAACATTCGAGAGAACGACGACATAGGACGACTGGCACACCGTTCTCTCCTTAAGGCAGAAAAAACAGCAAGCGAGAAAAAGAAAACAGGTGCAAAAGAGACCCGAAGAAGAGACAAAGAAAACTCGACCAAGAACCCGACAAAGAAGGGGAAGGAGTCAAGCTCCCACCACTTCCAAAAAATGATTTCATGATTGCAATTAGGCCTCATTAGGGCTTAGCACTATGCTCAAATACTACTCCGGAGATGGCATCGGCAATCACCGCAGCTTGCAAACACATCGTAACAGGTGAGCACTTTCTGTTGTGGATAAAACTGGGATCAAACATAGTAACTATATCAAAATCGGAGCAAGAAGTTGCAGATCGGCTTCGTCGCATAACCATGCTCACAATAAACGGTCGCACGCATGCCGTAAACGTGTGCGCGGCGACAGGTGAAGAAGCTCTCAGAGGAGTGATACACCGAATACCATCTCGCACCCCTTCTGAAACTCTGATGGCAAATTTGCGAGTGATAACGCGAGGAATGGAAATCATACAGGCCTGTATGATGGGAGAATAGAAGAGCGCGACGACCGCCTTCTGTGGCCCGACGTTTCTGCGTTTCGTGTATTACTGCGGAGGAGAATTGGCGTGCCACCCATACCAAGCCGTGGTGCAAGTATGCAAGACCTGCTGCAGCAAGGGTCATCATACGGATGTGTGCCCCCAACCAGACGTTCATGTCAGCCGCATATGTGGAACTAGAGACCCAACTGACAGACATGCGTGCATGCTAAAGAGTGCCTCGTGCGGAGGGACACGTTACAGATGATCGCAGCTGTACACAGAGACTCAAGCAGCCGAGAGCGACTGCCAAAAAACCAAAGCGTGCACCCAGTGCTAAGCGTAAGAGGTTACGCTGGTTTTCATCAGAAGAAGAGGAATCAAAGCTTCGCGACGACAGAAAGCCGCGGTCTACGAGCCGACACAGCACCTCAACACGCCACGAGGGAAACGCAGCCCGCGCGTCCTCAAAGTCTTCACCTCCACGCAAACCAAGCTTTACGGCAAGGCTGCGGAAACGAGCAACAAATCAGCCGAGGTGGAAAGCAGCGGAATCACAGACTCTCGGTCGAGCCAACGCAGGACCTCTGGGGCAGCAGCAGGAGCAAGCTCTTTCTGCCACTATGCTGATAAGCTGGGCTGATGTCGCATCTCACCCAACCACACCAATCACACAACACGAGAAATATGAAAGAATATTCGCAGAAAATGAGCAACTTGAATCCACTCTTGCGGCACTGCAGACAGAGGTAGCAGCATTCAGACAAATTTTAGCTAATAGAACGAACAATCAACCAGAGCACACAAAATCAACAGACGCAAATTGAAGCCAGCGCAACACAGCCAGCTATTTCCCAACCGCAAAATGTAGAGGGCTAGCTGGAAGACATAGGAACAACAACTGCAACTTGTGTTTGCCGAGCTGGGCAGTCATAAGAAATATGTCGACGACTCCATCAAAGAAGTGAAAAAACCAAGGAAACGGGGAAGCTAAAGCCTTGGAGGCTGCTGTCCCAAGGGGCCGGTGACTACTGACACGGATACATTTGAGGGCCCTTATGATTGCTAGACTCATCACACACCACCAAGAGGATCTCGAGTTATGGCAGTGGAACCGCCGCTTCATGCACAAAAAAAAAACTGCGCTGACACAGTGTGTGTAATCCGGCGCAATTGCACCTGATGTATTATTTTTGCAAAAAGCAGGGGCACCAAAATGCTCGATATTGGGATACACACTCTACAAAAACAAGAACAACACGGAAATGACTATTTTGGTCCGGAAGGATCTTGTTGTTAGCGTTGAAACTGTACCAGGGGTTGACATACCGCACCAAATAGCAACAGTATGGCCTCCTAATTGAGGTCACCCGAAAAACATTGTCGCGAATGTCTATAGTTCGCCTCAAGATCGGATAGCAGACTTCACACTAGATATACGTCATGCTATAAACACCACGAAACGAGGTGACAGAGTCATACTACTTGGGGATTTCAATGTCTGGCATACAGAGATGGGCTACAAATGGAATACAATCAAAGGAATCAACTTGCTTAAGGCAATGCAGGCTCATTATCAAGTCCTCGTCACGCACCAGACTCTCCCACAAGACTGGGAAACACCGTGGCCAGAGACACTGTCCCTGGCGGAAGCTTTTTAAGTGATAAACGAGGAGTAACCTGGACGAACCTAGATGAAACACTGGGAAGTGACCTTTATATCCTCAGCATCTCTATACAAGCGGCAAGCATAAGACAACCGACCAGTACTGCACGTCTCATAGATTCGAACAAAATTAGGGAGTGTCAGACTGATAATGAGGACCTCAACACAATAAAAGACGATGCCACACTCGACCATCACAGAAGACGCGTGCCAATATATATGCGGGAGGCAGCTGATCAAGCAACTAAACCACTTAAAACAACACCATGAAACGCAGCCATTGACAAACATCTCCTCCACCTATGGGAGGCAAGACGCATCCTTTTTAAAAGGCGGAAGAGCCAGCGGCACAACCGAAAGCTCAGAGAGCACATGGCACAAATCACGGAGGCAGCCTATGCGTACTCACAAGAACTGTGTACTTCTAGCTGGAGAGCTTGTGCGACTCTTTTCGGAAAAATCTAAGTATGAAAAGAACTAGGGCAATCCTTCGTAATATGTTTACTCCCGGTACCACACGAAGAGAAAGCACGGTAGCCCTGAAGCGTATGCTCAATGACAACGCAGACACAGATGCGAACCTTCTTCGCGAACTGCATGACATGTACATGGGCGAAAAAAAACAACACGGACAACTATAGCACCCTATATGGGTCGGGCAAACCCTGCCCTTGATGAACCAATATCACTCGCAGAAGTCTACACTGAAAGCGCAACCTTTGAAAAAGAACACTGTGCCTGCACCGAATCGCATCACGTAAGCCATAATCAGAAACTTAGCCAGCGAAACGCTAGAGCACTTAACAAATTTCTTCAATGACACTATTTGAAAGACAGGAGGATTCATGGCACCTGAATGAAGGGAGGCAGAAGTAATTTTATACCAAAATCTGGAGAGCCAAAATCGCTCCAGAACATTCGAACAATATTGTTAACCTCTTGCTTGGGTAAACGTTTCGAAAAGGTCATCCATACACGACTTGGTAGGTACTTAGATGACAAAACCTCCAACCCAATTGCATGTTTGATTTCCATCAGGGAATTTTCTCGCAAGACATCTTTCTTCTTCTTCGCGACGAAGTTCGAAACCCACCACCTGGAAATATGAACAGAATCCTGCTTGTGTTGGACCTGCGCAAAGCTTTCGACCACATATCTCATGACACTATATCAGATGCCCTACAAGAGATAGGCTGTGGGGAGATAACCCTCAACTACGTTCAAAGTTTTCTCTACAGCAGAACGGCGTCCATAGAATTTGGCACTCTAAGAGGTAATACAATTCACATAGCAAATAAAGCACCGCACACGGGGCTCTCTACGTTCCCTTCTATTATTCAATATAGGGATGCGGAAGATAGCTCTAATGCCAGAGAAAGACAACAAACTTGGAGTAGCCATCTACGCCGATGACATCAACCTTTGGGCGACAAAAGGATCTTATGGAGACAGCCAAGACATCCTTCAACGAGCAATTAATACAATTGAGGGGTATGCCAAGAAGGCAGGTATGACATGCGCGCCGGAAAAATCTGAATACTTGCAAATTCGGCCCAAGAACACCCACCGTAGACGATCCCCAACCTTCATTCTGGAGCTAAATGGGAACCAGATAAAGCAAGTATTGGAGCTCAGTGGACTGTGAATGCTGATAGAGGAGACAGGTAGCACAATGTTTACTCTAAAAACACTGAAACGCACAACGAGGATCATAGCCAGACTCGTAAAGCGAGTCACTTGCAGTAATGAGAGCATGACGGAAGAGGACATTAGGGGGTTGATACATGTCTTTATCATTAGCCGCATTACATATGCTCTCCCGTACGAACTCACACACTGATGGGAAGCAGAACAGGCCAACACACTCATACGCATTGCCTACAAAGCTGCATTGGGCCTCCCAGACTGCACTGACACAGAGCGTTTGGAATGCTTGGGCGTATATAATACATATGACGAACACGCCACAGCCGTATTTATCGCGCAGAAAGAGAGAATCAACTCAAAGATGCAAGGCAGGCTATTGCTAAAGAGGCATCACTACCCCTTGTCACCACAGTTCTGCGGTGAGGCCACGCATCGAATACCCACAGAAGACAGGGAACACATATATGTCGCCTCTATCCCGAGAAACATGCACCCCGGTGTTATTGCCGGCCGCAGACGAGCAATGGCGGCGGCACTACAACGGCTAAGAAATGACCCCGACACTTAATATACAGGCTCCAGCCCATACCCAATGAGGCGAAACGCATTTTCTGCAGTCGTTACCAACCGAAGCCAAGTGAACACTTCGCGACAATACGTACAAAAAGCACGGCCGTAGCAGAAGCGAAAACCATAGCACTAGCTATCCGTGCATCAGAGTGCAAGAGACAGTCTGCGCACGTTCTCACAGACTACCAAGAAGCTTGCCGACTATTTCTCAAAGGCGGCCTTCCCAAGAGCGTCCTACGCATGCTAGAATCCAACCTCCAAGAAAACCACGAAATCACATGGTGCTTCGCCTACGAAAAAGTAGGAGGAAACAAACGGGCAGACCGCATGGCTCGAGCACTAACTTTTCGAGCCACGGACATGCCAACCCGTGCGTATTACTTCACACCTACGCTCCCGCGAGATATCATTGAGAGCCAAAGATTGGGCCTGGAGACGATGGCGCCACCCCTCCGTAAACTCACCCGCTGGCAATCCAGGGATCGGAGACGAATACAGACGGACACATATCCCAACAAACACACACTTAGCAAAATCCAGCCATCGCAATTTGCGGACCGCTGTCCCTGGTGCGGTGACACACAGACACTCCAGCACATACTTGGACTTGCCAACAAAGCCCAGCAGAGGGTAACCCACCCCTAATCACACGAAACGAATTCAAAAGGTCGTGGGAGGTGCGACTCACTTGACAGGACCTGGGAAGCCCAAGGGCAACCTGGGACCAGGCTGAGCGAACCGCTCGGGCCAGTGGGGCCCTGGAATAAGGGCTCCTCCCACAGAAACCTTAGCGTGCTGTTTCAATAAGTGTTTATTCCTCCTCCTCCTCCTCCTCAACTGGTTTCGGTCGCCGACGTTACCATTGTCGTCACGTCACGTGTATTTACATTTATGCGATAGAAAAATCAGAATAGTGCAGGAAAAACACAGTTTCTGAAGCTCAGTACCCGGGATTCCAGCCTGAAATTCTTCGCTTTGCAGAACAATGTTTAATTACTCGGCCACGCAGCATACGTCTTTCAGTGTACTAGCAGGGAGATGTTTAAGTTCACCGTTTACCGATGGGGACATGCAAAGCGCTGCGACGCTGCCATATATTTTTGTTTTCGCCAGCGAAATCAAGCGCAGGGTACGCTTTGTGGGTGGTTGCCACCCTATTTGGACGGCAGGTTTGATGCGCACGATTCTCGAACTTATTCAACGTTTGCTTATTGGATGTGGTTACCACTCACGGCATTTTTCTTCTACGTAGGATTTTATACGATTACCTTGGGTAGACTGTGTATGAAACATCAATGTTAAATCATTTTTATTAGGCAGCACAAGCTGTAATATTCGGCACGTGAATTTTTACAGTGAAGTGTGAAGCTGAACCTCTTATATAAAGCAGGAACAAAGACAAGTTATTCATCTTTTCAAAGCCCCCTCAGAAGCCTGAGTACAATCTTCAACATTGCATGACATCGTATGTCTTAACAATCTTCATTTCTGGGTTGAAACTGTATGTGTAGAATTCATAAGAAGGTGTACCAATATAAAATCTAATGGTAGTTTATTTATTATAGTTGATTATTGATGATGATATGTAGGGCTTGACGTCCTAAAACCGCTATATGATTCTGAGAGACGCCGTAGTGGAGGGCTTCAAAAATTTTGACCACCTGGGGTTCTCTAACGTGCGCCCAATTCTGAGCACACGGGTCTACACCTTTTCCGCCTCCATCAAAATGCAGCCGCCGCAGCCACAATTCGAGCCCGTGAACTGCAGGTCAGCAACCGAGTATTTTAACTACTAGGCCACCACGGCGGGGCTTTTATAGTTAATTAGAGAACAGCCTTATGAGATATGCGAAGTTATCTTAACTAAAAGGTAAGCGTTAAGCCGGAGTTGGCACCAATGTTGAAATGTCATTACCTCTCAGAGAACTGAATTTTCCAAAAGTTTGTTCAGGTACTCAATTGAACTACAGAGTACATGCTGCTAGCATGTCTTCGAAGAAGTTAAATTTTAAATTTATGAACAAAAGCAAAATCATTTGAAGAACACGCAAATAGAGGCTTCGTTTGGGGTGTGTTATTAAGTTTTCATTTTACCTTTGGGAGATGAATTACGATGATATCTCGACTTGACGATAAATGATCTTTACGATAATAACCACTACCTGAAGTATTTGAACGTAACATATTTAGGTCATTTCGAGAACTCTTTTTCAGGATTGCGTCTACAAAAGTTGCCCACCACAGGCTCCCAGTCATTGTATATGCCCCACCGTTTGGGAAGCAATGTTTGGAATCAACAATTGTCGATGAGAATATTTCTAAAAAACCTGTATTGTCTGAAAATACACGTTATTGACAGAAAAATTTGTTTATTTATTGAACCTGTCGACACACTATGATTCTGTGTAGATTTGGAAGCACAAACAAGCATCGGCTACTCCTTAGCTCTTTGAAGGTCTAGTATAAAACACAACAAAAATATACAGAAACTATACTACATGAAAATACAAAGCTTCAAACACGAGCATATTCTCGAAATGTAACTGACAATGTACAGGAGCACAAAAAGAAAGTGTAGGAACCCACAAGCGTGCCTGTGTTAAAGGGGCCCTGAGACACCATTTCAAGTAACCCTAGAATAAAATTACTGGACAGGCTTACGGCCTCGCTAATTCAAAGCCGCAAAAAAATTAAGAATCTGTCCCGTGCGAGTGGACTTACAAAGGTTGTTCGCATGCTGCAATTACATTTTCTCTTCTCTCGTCTTGGCAAAAGTGCTGAAATATAAGCTGGAAGGGTTGGCAGGGACAAAAAAAATAAGTCACCCGGGCCTCGTGACCAAGAAAACTTTTTTTTTCAAATGCGCGGCTTTTTTATTGTGATTGCGCGCGCACACGTGTACAAGTCGTGGCCTTCCGCAGCGACTTCTGTAACGACCCAGTGCGCCAAGTCAGCCAATGGCTCATAGATAAAATTTCTACGAGTAATTTTGAGCGTATTCCGTCATTTGTCAAGAGACGAGAAAGTAATTTTTAGTTGATTTTAAAAATTAATTTTGAATTTCAGGGAGCATGCTGCGCCATAATATTTGGCTCGCGTGTTGTTGGGAGCCTCTGCTATTGATGGGCAGTGCTTTCTAACAATAAACAAAAAGTGCTTGACCCCTAAAGACTTAATCTAAAGAGTGACCAACACATGCAAAGCAAACAGGCGATGTTGCTGTTCCATTCGTTGAAAAAAATATCATGTAAACACATCTTCTGTAAACGAACATGTTGACAATATCTATGAAGAGCAAAACACCACAAATGCTTAAGGCAAGTAACCACGAGTGTTAGATTGGTTAATTGAGATGAGAAACTGCATTCCAGTGCATCAGTCAGATTTGGCGAACAACATCTTCGAGGCAGTTACGAGCGACAAACTCAATGCAGCTCGAATAACATCACAAAGTTACCTTACCCATTACAGTCAGGAATTATGATGTCATTTCTCAAGGTGCGTTGAATTCACATGACATGATTCCAACACACTCAGTGCTACAATAAAAAAAAAGAGAAGGATGGAATCGTTTGCTTTAGGTGAGGTTCAGTTTTTAAAGTTAGTTAGCGTGTAACCTAATATGTATTTATCCTGCAATCAGTCAGCTTCTATACTTGCATAAACTGTAAATACTCAGCCCAATTCAAATGCAATCATTTTCTTCGCGTTTGTTTTGCATCAAGAAAACAAGCCTTGATTTTGGCCCTGCAAAAAGGCAAGGTTAAACAGTAGTCGAACATGACAGTGTATCCGACTAAGTGGTTCTCTGCAGAGATAAGTCGCATAATGAAGGTAAATTACCGCTAGTTGTCCACTAAGAAAGCTTGAACGAATGTGTGCACTAAGTTTCAAGCAATTCGAAGGAACACATGGTGCATGAGGTGCCATTGAACTCGGCGTGTACGCATCATGACTGATAGTGGTACATATATTTACCGCAACTTTACACTCAACCAAGGCCTCCCCATATAACACTCAATTTGCTGTACAGACAAATCAAATTTTTGAAGCAAAACCTGATTTGCATACGCCCTAATACCACACTTTCGACTGCTTTAAAGCGCTTATCATCGATGCGTTTTCCGTGCGAAGAAAGTGAAATTACTTATTGTGGGTTTGACTGCTGGGATGTTTCTATACCGTTGACACGTCCCCTGTAACACATCAAGGCACGACAATCACTGCAAATTTAACTTCTAGTGAGCTTCCGCAGAGGCCAATACGTTTAGAAAATCACCGCTAACCAGCGTATCATTGAAAATAGCACCTCCTATGTCAGTACGGTACACTTAGAATGAGTGAAAACACTGAATGTGAGTCGAAAGGGGAAGGAGATAATCCCTCGTTCGTAGCGCAAGCCAAAAGGATGGCGGCTTACGTTATCACTCTTTATGATACTCTTCCGCCACTTTGCGGGTTTGCACAAACCTCATTTGCAATAATTGTGTCCATGTGCTTCAAGTTGTTGATGAATTCTCCCTCGCGCTGTCAATTGCTGGCTTCATTATTAGGTCGATTGGCAGAGCGATCATCACGGATGGGCGTTGGTCCCGGATTTTAACCAAGGAACAGGAAGAGTTTTTGGACACTTAAGAGGCTTTTATTTCTGAGAAATCCTTGTGGCTTCATGCTACAAACAGGTGGTTGTCTCCTTTCCTTTTCTCAACCCTCCCACTACCTTGCGGGTTTCCGGCGAACTCATTCGCAATAGATGTGAATATAGATATTGTGAAAAAGGTAAGGTAAATTTGTCCATAATTTGTCGGCACAAAAGATGACTTAAAAATTTTTTAACCCTTTGTTGCATGCCGGAAACTCATGCGTCAAAACAGTACTTACTTTTGGTTCTCTGTAAGTTTGCATTAAGAAAAAGGCACAAAAATATTTTTGAAGTAGAAGCTTGATTTTAGAAGATCATCATCATCATCATCATCATCATCATCATCATCATCATCAGCAGCAGCAGCCTGACTACGTCCACTGCAGGACAAAGGTCTCTCCCATGTTCCGCCAGTTAACCCGATCCTGTGCTTGCTGCTGCCAATTTATACCCGCAAACTTCTTAATCTCGTCTGCCCACCTAACCTTCTGTCTCCCCACAACCCGCTTCCCTTCTCTAGGAATTCAGTTAGTTACCCTTAATGACCAGCGGTTATTCTGTCTACGCGCTACATGCCCGGCCCATGTCCATTTATTTTTCTTTATTTCAAGTATGATATCCTTAACCCCCTGTGTCCCCTAATCTACTCTGCTCTCTTCTTGTCTCTTAAGGTTACACCTACCATTTTTCTATCCATTGCTCGCTGCGGCGTCCTCAATTTAAGCTGAACCCTCTTTGTAAGTCTCCAGGTTTCTGCTACGTAGCTAAGTACCGGCAAGATACAGCTGTTATATACCTTCCCACTGAGGGATAGTGATAATCTACCGTTCATAATTTGAGAGTGCTTGCCGAGTGTACTCCACCCCATTCTTATTCTTCTAGTTACTTCAATCTCGTGGTTAGGCTCTGCGTTTATTACCTGCCCTAAGTAGACATAGTCTTTTACAACTTCAGGTACACTATTACCTATCTCGAAGCGCTGCTCCTTTCCGAGGTTGTTGTACATTACTTTCGTTTTCTGCAGATTAATTTTAGGACACACCTTTCTGCTCTCCTTGTCTAACTCCATAATCATGAGTTGCAATTCGTTCCCTGAGTTAATTAGCAATGCAATTTCATCGGCGAAGCGCAGGTTACTAAGGTATTCTCCATTACCTCTTATCCCTAACTGTTCCCATTCTAGGCTTCTGAAAACCTCCTGTAAGCACGCGGTAAATAGCATTGGGGAGATTGCGTCCCCCTGCCTTACACCCTTCTTGATTGTGGTTCTGTTGCTTTCTTTATGAAGCACTATGGTAGCAGTTGATCCCCTGTAGATTTCTTCCAGAATGTTTATATATACTTCATCTACGCCCTGATTCCGCAGTGTCTGCATGACGGCTGATATTTTTACTGAATCAAACGCCTTCTCGTAATCTAAGAAGGCTATGTATAGTGGGCGGTTATACTCTGAGCATTGCTCTATTCCCTGATTGATAGTATAAAAGTGGTCAATTGTTGAGTAGCCTGTTCTAAATTCTGCTTGTTCCTTTGGTTGATTGAATTCTAATGTTTTCTTGACTCTGTTAGCAATTACCTTTGTAAATAGCTTGTATACTACAGAGAGCAAGCTGATCGGCCTGTAATTCTTCAAGTCCTTGTCATCTCCTTTCTTGTGTATTAAGATGATGTTAGCGTTCTTCCAAGACTCTGGTACCCTTCTCGTCAGGAGACACCTCGTGAACAGGGTGGCTAGTTTTTCTAACACAATCTGTCCTCCATCTTTCAGCAGATCTGATGTTACCTGATCCTCACCTTACCTGATCAGAAGATACAGAATGTCAATTGAGTGGACAATATGCAGCATAAGATTAAATAGTGAAGGCTGCAAATTTTTTTCATTTACTGAGCTGTCCTTCTCAAATAAATTTTTGCAAAATCTTAGCTGCAGCACTACCAGAAAAGTAGAGAGAATTTTTCGTGAAGTGTAGCTAAGGTGGAAAAAAGTGATGGGGCACTGGGCGTTCAAATAATTTCAAGAATACTTTGACCTCGTTAAGCCACAATATTGATACGCAACAGCCGGCAAAGCCTGTCTGGAAGAAAGAGAAAGACGACGTTGGTGGCTGGTTGTTTATGAACTGTCGCCATCTTGTTCGCCGAGCACAGTGCCTCGTATTTAATTTATTAAATAAGTTACCCGTAACATTATTGGTGGAGGTGGACGACTCCCGTACCTCGATGGAGACGCGCAGCGGTCGCAACACCGGGGACTCTTCGGCTACTTCAACTGCCAGTGCCCCATCCCCACCGGTCTCTCGATCCGAGTCGACAACCTACGTCACCCTGCCACCCCTGCGGGATCCTGGAACTTTCTCCGCTGACGGCACCATCGACGTTGACTCCTGGCTGCACCGGTACGAGCGAGTCAGTGCTACCCACCGCTGGGATCCCACGCTCATGCTCGCCAATGTTGTGTTCTACCTCGACGGCACGCCGCGGACATGGTTCGAAACCAACGAAGCCGAAATCACAAGCTGGGATGTTTTCAAATCGAAGATCCGTGATCTTTTCGGCGATTCATCTGGTCGTCAGCTCGCTGCCAAGAAGACTCTCGCCACTCGCGCCCAGACGTCTACTGAATCGTACGTCTCATACATTCTTGACGTCTTGGCGCTTTGTAGCAAGGTCGACCAGCGCATGTCAGAAGAAGAAAAAGTTAACCATGTCCTCAAAGGGATTGCTGACGATGCCTTCAACCTGCTAGTTTTTAATAATGTCACGAGAATCGACACGATCCTGACAGAGTGCCGCCGTCTAGAACAGGCTAAAGCCCGCCGCGTCACCCACGGCATCACGCGCCTGCCGAACACAGCTGCTACTTCCTCTTGTGATGACTCCGTCCGCCCAGTTCCCCGATGTGACAACCTCACCCGCATCATTCGTCGTGAGGTCGAGGCAGCCCAACCAGTAGCTACTCCATTTCCAACGCCTGATCCTTCACCGACCACGATCTCACTGATACAAGCCGTCGTTCGTCAAGAATTATCGAACGTCGGCCTACACCCCATTCAACCAGTCTACTCTGCCGAGCCTTTTTATCGTCGTCCATCCGCTCCTCGATTTGGGTCCAACTACTCTCGACAGCGCAATTTGTCCGAATGGCGTACACCGGACGACAAGCCCATCTGCTTCAACTGCCGACGTGTCGGTCATATTGCTCGCCACTGCCGCAATCACTGGGCTCCGCCGGCACGCTATGGGCCTCCTACCCAAGCCACGTCTGACCACCAGTCGTCCTCAACATTTGATTTTGGTTCCCCTATGCCGACCACATCTTCTGATTCTGCCGCACCTCTGACGAGACCTCGCTACGCCCGCTCACCATCCCCTGCTCGCCGTCAATCTCGTTCGCCCCCACAACGCCGTCCTGCATCTCCGACCTATTCGCAGCGCCCCCGACCGGAAAACTAGGCAGTGCAGCTTCTGGAGGTGAAGCTGCATTGACGACGACCTCTGCAAGAAATCCTCGTGTATTATTACCGACGACCCGGAATCTGTTGAACGTTACATTAGACAATGTACCTGTGCGCGCATTGATCGATACCGGCGCGCATGTGTCCATAATGAGTGCTGCTCTTCGTCGCCGCCTAAAGAAAGTTGTCACACCCGCCTTGAACCGAGCCGTTCGAGTCGCCGACGGGGGAACTGCCGCGATTATTGGCATGTGCTCTGCCCGTGTGACTATCGCCGATAGAAGCACTGCTGTTCTTTTCACTGTTATAGAAAATTGCCCTCATGAAGTAATTCTAGGCATGGATTTTCTAATCGCTCACTCGGCCCGTATAGATTGTTCAGCCGGCTGTCTTGACCTTGAAATGCCTCTACTTGCTGATCTGACCAACCCACCCCAAAGTCGCCTTTGCTGCATTGATTTCGCACGCCTTCCGCCTAACTGTGTCACACATATCGACCTCTTCTCTACACCACCTGTACCTGACGGCGATTACATGGTGGCACCAATTCATGCCGTGATGCTTACGCATGGCGTCGCTGTTCCGCACACCATTTTGACAATCGTTGGAAACCGCACATGCCTTCCTATTGTGAATTTTGCCCTCACTGCCCAAATTCTTCCACAAGGTATCTCCCTGGCCGAAATTACTGCTCTACAAGACCATACGGTTGAACCCTTCAGAGTGGATGATTGCTGCACCTCAGACAATGAACCAACTCTAACACGTTCATCGGGCGTCGACGTTGACCACATGGTACCATCAGACCTCGCTCCTGATCAAGCCGAAGCCCTTCGTCACGTCCTGGAGTCCTATAGTGACATTTTTGACTTCGCCAGCACGGCTTTAAGCCGAACGAGTGTTGTTACTCATCGCATCAATACCGGTGACGCGAGTCCCATTCACCGACGTCCATACCGTGTTTCCGCGTCCGAGCGCACAGTCATACAACAGGAAGTCGAAAAGATGCTTGCAAAGGACATAATCGAACCCTCTTGTAGCCCCTGGGCTTCTCCTGTCGTCCTGATCAGAAAGAAGGATGGAACATGGCGCTTTTGTGTAGATTACAGGCATCTCAACAAAATTACGAAGAAAGATGTTTATCCGTTGCCTAGAATTGACGATGCCTTAGACTGCCTTTACGGTGCTAAGTATTTTTCCACTATCGACCTTCGATCTGGCTATTGGCAGATCGCTGTGGATGAGATGGACCGTGAGAAGACCGCATTCGTCACTCCTGACGGGCTTTATCACTTCAAAGTTATGCCCTTTGGTCTCTGTAATGCGCCGGCCACATTCGAAAGAATGATGGACTCGTTGCTCCAAGGGTTTAAATGGTCAACCTGCTTATGTTATTTAGACGACGTTATCGTTTTCTCGCCCACATTCGACTCCCATCTCAAGCGTTTATCGGCGATTCTTGAAGTTTTTCGTCGAGCCGGACTTCAACTGAACTCGTCGAAATGCCACTTTGCTCGTCGTCAAATAACCGTACTTGGCCACATCGTCGATGCCGCAGGAGTCCGCCCGGATCCCGAGAAAATTCGCGCCGTCACGGACTTTCCTGTTCCGAAGTCAACAAAGGACGTTCGCAGTTTTGTGGGCTTGTGCTCCTACTTTAGACGGTTTGTTAAGGACTTCGCCATCATTGCACGCCCACTCACAAACCTCCTGAAGAAGGACACCCCGTTTTTCTGGGGCGCTGATCAAGCCTCATCTTTTTCCCAGCTCACGACGCTCCTTACAACACCGCCGATTTTAGCCCATTTTGATCCATCAGCTCCAACCGAGGTTCGCACTGACGCTAGTGGGCATGGCATCGGGGCAATGCTAATGCAACATCAACGCGGACATGACCGTGTTATAGCATATGCAAGCCGCCTACTATCTACAGCCGAGCGCAACTATTCAATCACGGAACGTGAGTGTCTCGCTCTCGTGTGGGCAGTCGCCAAGTTTCGCCCATACTTATACGGGCGTCCATTCCGGGTAGTCACCGACCATCACGCACTCTGCTGGCTGGCCTCACTCAAGGATCCCACAGGACGCCTCGCTCGTTGGTCCCTACGATTACAAGAATACACGTTCACCGTAACGTACAAAACAGGGCGGTCACACCAAGATGCTGATTGTTTATCACGCTACCCCGTGGAGGAGGCTGCCCATACTGACACCTTTCCAGACCTTCTGTCTGTGACGCAGCTACTCAACCTTGGGCACGAACAACGCCTGGATGCTTCCCTGCGAACCATCATTGGCAAACTTGAGTCAAGGCCTCGCGACGCATCTCTACAAATGTTCCTGGTAAAAGACGGCATCCTGTATCGCCGTAACCTCGATCCATATGGCCATGACTTGCTCCCCGTCATACCAGCACATCTTCGTGCGACTATTCTCAACCAACTTCATGACGCTCCTTTGGCGGGCCACTTGGGCGTCTCTCGCACATACGACCGTGTACGTCGTCGTTTCTTTTGGCCTGGTCTTGCCCGCTCTGTTCGACGCTACGTCGCCGCTTGTGAACCCTGCCAGCGCCGCAAAAAGCCATCTTCCCTACCAGCTGGATTCCTTCAGCCAATCGACATTCCCATCGAACCTTTTTTTCGAGTTGGCCTCGACCTGCTTGGCCCATTCCCGATCTCCAGCTCAGGCAACAAATGGATCGCTGTCGCCACTGACTATGCGACACGGTACGCTATCACACGAGCACTTCCGACGAGTTGCGCAACCGATGTGGCGGACTTTCTGGTATATGATATTATTTTAGTACACGGAGCTCCACGCCAACTTCTCACTGACCGGGGCCGCACCTTCCTATCAGCTGTCGTTGATGAAATCCTGCGCTCTTGCTCTGCCAAGCACAAGTTTGCCACTTCGTACCATCCACAAACGAACGGTCTTACGGAGCGCCTCAACCGCACCATAACCGACATGCTTTCTAAATACGTAGCGGCCGACCACCGGGACTGGGACGTTCATTTGCCATTTGTGACGTTCGCATATAATTCGTCACGTCACGACACTGCCGGCTATTCACCATTCCATCTTCTATACGGCCGAGAACCCGCCCTACCATTTGACACCTTGCTGCCCTCGGTCACTGAGTATGTCGGCGAAGCCATCGCGCGAGCCGACCACGCACGCCAACTCGCCCGCAGCCGCCTGCAGGCTTCACAGGACCGCCAAAGACAGCTCTACGATTCTCATCATCGAAACGTGCACTTTTCACCGGGTTCCCTTGTCCTCCTCTGGTCCCCTACTCGGCGTCTAGGGCTTTCTGAAAAACTGCTGTCACGCTACACTGGACCATACCGTGTCGTTCGCCAGGTGACTGACGCTACCTACGAGATCGTTCCAGCCGATTCAACGTCATCATCGTCACCTTCGAGTGACATCGTGCACATAGCTCGACTCAAGCCCTATCACCCTCCTTCTACCGCATCCGAGTCGCTCAAGCACCGAGACGGTGCTTCTACCATCGGGGGGTTATGATACGCAACAGCCGGCACAGCCTGTCTGGAAGAAAGAGAAAGACGACGTTGGTGGCTGGTTGTTTATGAACTGTCGCCATCTTGTTCGCCGAGCACAGTGCCTCGTATTTAATTTATTAAATAAGTTACCCGTAACATTATTTACAGTTAGTAACTGACAGTGCTTCTTCTATGGCGTAAATTCAATAAAACATACGAAATCCTAATTGATTAAATAGTATAAAAAGAAAAAAAAGAAAATAACTTGAAAAATCTACTATAGTCTACTAGAGTAGGAGCCTGGTTACTTGAACAAGAAGGCAGAAAAAAGCGTGGGATCCTGGCGTGGTTTACCGTGGTGAAATACAAACCATTTACTCTACTTTACTCAGCACTATACGGATTCACGTCCCGGAAGTACCACCACTGCGTTTCCATCATGCATGGTGTGCGGTAGAGTGGACAAACTAAAGAAATTTGTATGAAAAATGGCGGCATATCCACGGAGTGAATGATGGAGAGTGGGGCGAAAAATTCGTCCGTCCATTCATTCTTGCTTCCGTCCGTCCATGCGTCCGTCAGTGTGACCGTCAATGCATCCATCAGCCCGTTCTTGCGTGCGTCTGTTCGTGCGTCCGTCCCTGCGTTCGTCCATGCAGCCGCCCCTGCGTCCGTTCATGCGTCCATCCATGCATCTGTCTATGTGTCCGTTCGTCCATCTATTCAACACTCCAAGTACCACCGTCTCGCATATTTTCATCATATATTCCCCCTATACAAGCATCGCCATCCAGCGGACATTCTAAGGACTAAACGAGAGGTGGCACACGCACACTTTCTTACGGCTTGCGCCTCGGGTCGACTTCCCACCTTTAACCACCTCGAGTTCATGTTATATACTAGTTTATTGTATTCATGGCACTGCGGCTCAACGCTCGCTAACCCTTTCTAAAACTAAGGAGGTTACACCCAGTGAGTATAACGTAGCAACCCTTTCTTGTCAGATAGTGCTCAATGTACATGCCAATGGCTGCTAATGGTGATCGCAGTCTGCGCGTTAACTAAAAGCCGAATGCTCCTGTCTCTCATTCCCCATTAGCAGCCATTGACATGTACGTTGAGCATGTACATTCACATGTACATTGACATGACATGTACGAGAGGCGAACGGGTACCGCTATAAGAAGCTTTGCCCCTAAAATTATCGCCGCTACGCTAGGCCGCCGTATTTAGAGCGCGTGATTATGAATGCTTCTTCTATCGCTTGCTTTCAATAATGCACAGGAAATTGCAGGTGTATAAGTCTTTTATGAAAAAAAGTAGAGGAGAAGTTGAGTTACCGTCAAAGTAGGAATCTGCTATTTTAAACAAGAGTGCAGAAAAAAAGCATTGTATCAGCGCGTCATCTCTTGTGGGGAATGAAAACCTTTTTTGTCTACTTTACTTACAAATGTACACGCGTGCTCTCAGAGACACCACAGATACCTAAAAAATTTCTGAAATTTGTCCAATATAACGAACAACATGCGACAAATGATTGAAGATTCGCGCTCATGTCATTTCAGGAGAGCTTTTGGCGATTGCACGTAACCGCAAGCAAACTCATATCGATACACGATCAGATAAAACTGTTTAAGCTAGCTTTGGAGTAGCCTTGCTGTTACGAGTAAAGTTTACGTCAAGACTTCTAGTTTTCATTTGTAGCAACTCTTACTTGCCTGTTAGTTTAACAGCAGTCAGAACGACAAAACGTGCTAATATTACGACAAATTGTGGGTCATTTGTTTATTGGACGCTTACATGTAACTTGAACAGAATGTTTGCACCGGTTAGGTAGGTTGTTGTTTATAAGCACTTGAACAAATTGTATAGTAAGTAACTTCGTAGAAAAAAAAAATCCACAGGCCGCACTTGTACTCAACAGGCCCACTGTTAAAATACGTGTATACCATTTTAGGGGCGAAGCTCCTTAGGGCGTGGGCTGTGCATCCCCTGTAACCTGTATGTAGCCACCTCTAGTTTAGTTCTTGCAGTGTTCACTAGATAGCGGTACCGTCCCCTGTATGTAGCCACCTCTTGTTTAGTTCTTGCAGTGTTCACTAGATGGCGGTACCGTCTCCTGTATGTAGCCACCTCTCGTTTCGTTCTTGTAGTGTTTACTAGATGGTGGTACTTGTAGCTGATGATGAAAAGATGCAAGATGTTATAAACTAGAAAGCGGTACTTGTAGTTGATGAAAGACGCGAGATCTTATAAAATAGGAATGATGTCACATATGGCGCGTGTCATTGGTTGAAGGCAATCGTTCGATTTAGTGCGGCGACGTACGCTAGGGGGAGCGATGTAATAAAATCGAGTGGGCAAAATGTACAGAGGATTCATGGTTTACCAGGTTTACCTCCGGAGCTTCGCCCACTCATCATCATTCACTTCGTGGATATGGCGGAATTTTTTTTTTGTAAGATACAAGAGGCTGTATTCTGAATTTTAGCTCTACGAGCCGCCTGTAACAATGGATGGTGGGATAGACGAAGCAGAAGACAAATACATGAACCAGCAGCGTACACTGCAAAATATCGCCATTTATAGCATCTGTTTCTGATATGTCGAAGTGGGATTTACTCTAAAATGAAAATGTCCTTTTCACCTAATGTAGAAGTTTTCGTTAAGTTGAAACTGTTCAGCAATACTTAAGTACCTTTGTGAAGAGCAAATAGTGTTTTTGTACACCATACTTCTTCTCAAGAAGCGTTACAATACACGTCTGTCAATTCTCCGGCTCCGATTAGCAGCCTGATGGCAACCTGAAGGGCAGCTCTGATCGCAGGCCTTGAAGTGATGCAACGGTAGACGGGCGAAGAGTTATAGTTGGCAGAAGACATCTCTGGAATTTTGTGGATGTGAACACCTTCCTAAAATAATTTCTGACTACGCGCCTGAAGAGAAGGATAGTCAATTAACTTCGGATTCAATTTGAGGTGAAAATATTTTGGGATTCACTAGCTATAGACCTTCTCATATTAAGGTTATAGTTTTGCAACACGAAACAATGAAGCTTCACCTTAGATTTTTTGTAAACCACTTTAGGTGCCCAGTGCTTACATAGGTGCAGATTGCTTGCAGAACTCTAATTTCAGTTTTTCTTGTGTGGATGTCTGGTTCATTACAGATATTGTGCAGTGATTTTACCGTGTGGTTTTACATACCACCTCCCCCCTCGCTTCTTTTCAAATACTTTAAATCCAGAAAACTGGTATACCAGTGAACATTAACAGCTAAGGGGCTTTAAACTGCATGATAGAATGTTTAAAACAATTGGTTATTTGTTGAAGTTGACCCATATTCACGAATCTTGCAAATGAACAACGCAATTTCTTCATTTTTATTACGCAAACTAATGTGCAGCAGTCATCCAACTGTACTGCAAGAAAAATAAATGTTGAGGACAAATAGAAATGTTTAATAAAGCTTATTTGCAGGAAATCGCAATGCATGCATTCCTTGCGAAAGTTGCTTGAAATTTAAAACCCACCTCAAGGATCAATATGAATTCTGTGCAATTAGAGGCAGGTGCAGGTAAGAAAAAGATGCATTCAAAAGGGAGCAATTAAACTTTGATGTCAGTGAGCACTTTTACTGAATATTCTATTCAAGATTGCAGGAAAATAAGCAACTACAGACACATGCGCAAGTAAAAGCAACAAAACGCTTAGGTTGGGGTTCAAGTCTGAATTTTAGCCATGACACTATATCTTTGTGATGCAGAAAAATGAAAAATAGCGAAAATAACCACAAGTGCAGTGATGAAGCCAAAACAAATTTTAAAGATTTTAATTATGTTCATGGCCTTTTCAATTAGTTTTACGACTTAGATCGTTGTTCACTTGCTTGGAGTTCAGATTCATTTCCTCTTGTCACTCTTCCTCCTTTGAGGCACTCGGCACAAAGTAATCCTACCTGTAACAGACATGACAGAATACCCTACCTTCACCATTATTCCTGTACAGTTCAACCAGCAGCTCATATTCCCACTCCTGGATGAAGTTGGGGGTGGGTGAGCTGTGCATGCCTGAACTTCACTGCATGACTCTGACCCTGTAACTAAAAGCATAAGCTCTTGTAAAAACACAATGTGTTTCCTATTTGTTGAGACAGTATTAACTTAAGCAAAATTAGTTGAGAGACAAAAATATTTTATGTTAATTTCTGCAAAGAGCATTGCAATAAAATGATTGTGCGAAGATAACACTCGCAGATTGAGAAGCTCAATGGGTAGCAGGCGTTCCTTAGTGTTGAAAAGACAGCAGGGGCATAGCCAGACATTTTTTTTTTCGGAGGAGGGAGAGGGTTCACGCTGACCTGATACGAGGGGGGGGCGCATCAGCTTTCTTGAGTTTCGTGACTATTGGCGGTAGTTTGAGCAGACATTTACCGTTACATCGAAGTCATGAAACTCCTTCCCCTCTCCCTAGGCATACGCTTGTGAAGAGAGTAAGTAATTATACAGGAATCGCAGTAAGGTACAGTCAACTACAGGTAGGACGACCGCTTATAGCAACGACCTCTCACCGCACCTTCAAATGAACTAGTCTTTGAAAGCGTATCATTGAGATGACCCATCCGATTAGTGAATACATCGTTAATCGTTAATCTCTGTTAAGCGTAGATGGTGTAGTCCTCGTCAGGGTGAAGTGCGTTTCATGAGTCAAGGACGGCTCCGCTTACAACAATAAACGACAGGCGTACGCAGTTTGTTTTTGCACATTCGTAATTAATTCTAGGTTTTGCCGAATTCGCTGAGCGAATAGTTTTTTACTGTCGATGTTCTTGACTTTATGCCGCTGGGAGCGATTTTCATATTCAGCTCTATACGTCAAGCCACCCAGAAGCAGCGATGACTTTTATCAACACCACCTGGACTATTCACAAGGCCCCTTCATACCCCTCTATACGAACGGCATACGTCAGACTAGTTGCCCGATTCTCCAGAGACTGCGGGGACGTGATTTGATTGATTTGTGGGGTTCAACGTCCCAAAACTGCCATGTGATTATGAGAGACCCCGTAGTGAAGGGCTCCAAAAATTAACACCACCTGGGCTTCTTTAACGTGCACCCAAATATGAGTACACGGGCCTACAACATTTCCGCCTCCATCGGGAATGCAGCCGCCACAGCCGCGATTTGATCCTGCGACCTGCGGGTCAGCAGCCGAGGCTGCGGGGACGTGCTCTTCAGGAATGTTGTTCTCACCATGCATCTTTTACCCCGAACGCGGACAAGCCACGAAAGGTTTGCCTTTCATCGCTGTTTGCCTGCTTCGCTGGTAAGACTGCGTTAGGTTTGGTGCTGCATCAAATAGCTCTGAGTCTTCGTCCGCTGCCACAGCCCATGAGTATTATTTTATTGGTGTTGCATTCATGAGAATGTGATTACAGCTCGATCAGAAAAACATGGGACGTTGGCTGTGTTCTCGGGTGCCGCGGAAATTATGACAGTGTTTCCAAAGTGCGTGTTTTCGGTATTCCTAAGGATGAATCACGGAAGAAGGCTCGGATAAGAGCCATTCCGCGTAACGATTCCACACCAAGGACACATTTCAAGGTGAAAAACTGAAATTTGTGCTTTTACCGGCTGCATCGCGTGACTCGCGTTCCTACTATGTTACCGTTGAAGCGGCTTAGTATCGTACATGTGTGGTTATTATATGTTTATCGCGCTTCGGGTAGGACAGTGTTGTAAAATTGAGCACAGATGCTCAGGGCCATGTCAGACATCTTATCATTTCGTTTTGTGTGGAAGCTAAGTAGGTTACTTTCGTTTTTAGCACGCACGTTAAAGAACCCCAGGTGATCAAAATTTCCGGAGCCCTCCACTACGGCGTCTCTCATAATCATATGGTGGTTTTGGGACGTTAAACCCCACAAATCAATCAAATCAATTCGTTTTTAGCACAGGTTTGTGGAGTACACTTTCTTGAGGGTGACTTCATCACAAAGCTGTCACGTTTTGACGAAGCGTCGGGAAAAACAGTGACAGTCAAAAGCGAGAGCCTGCACCCAGTGTCAGATGCAGCACCGTCAGTTTTCCCGAACTGTCCATCCTACCTGAGCACAAATCGCACTCGTCAAAAATTTCCAGTCACCAAACGAGCTCGAATGGAAGACGAAGCCTTCAGCAAAGCCATTAAACACACTGCATGTACAAAAGAACGAAGAGGAGAAAACTTCTTTGTATTCTCTCACGGACTTAAAGGCAAGCTGTCTGCTGTATGTAATAATGAATTCTGGACAGTCAAGGCCAACGATTGTTGTGTGATTTCCTTTGCATCATTTATAACCCTGCACCGCATGTGCGGTTTACAGTTTTTGTGCTTGCCGATCTCTCACTTGCAGTTTCAGCAGGTATGATTAAGCTGGTTTCATTACCTTGCAGACGAGCAATTACAAATGCAGTGCGTGACATCTGGATGTTTTCTCCCTACTCCAGCAGCTAGAAAACCACATGACCGAGACACCTGGAGTTGCAAATGCGTCAAAAACAGTGACAGTACTGCAACACATCGGCTCCTTGCTGAATGAACTGACTCAAGTCAGTGGCACGACAAAAGAACACTGTGGGCTGTTTTGTCTGTTAATGAGCGAATTTTTTTCGTACCTGCTGTCCTCATTCGTCGCTACAGTGCTGGAACACTAGTATTCTCTAGCATACTGAGCTCGATTTCTCCAGACGCCTATAACTTTGCTAGATCAGCGTTGGCGTCGACATTATTCCATTCTTCACCTCTGCGCCACGTTTGTTGCAAGTATGGAGGCAACCCACTAAAGCAGCAAAACGAAGCTAACTTTCTTTTTTACATTCAAAAAAGAGTAAAGTGAATTTAGCCGCATGAAAATACAGTGATGCTAATAGGTAATGAAACCCATATCAAGCAATACTTCGCTTATAAAGGGGGCAGCATAGTAGGATCTGCAGCCAATTCTCAAGAAGCAGCCACAACAGCTCGTGTTTTCATCGTTCTATCACTTCTCTCATCCAACAAAGATGTACTTCACGTTCTTCCCGCTTCCTTAATGACCGCCAAAATTCCACATGACTTCTTCAAGAAGATCATTTTAGCACTAGAGTCTATGAGCCTCAGAGTAATCGGCGTAATCACTGACAACAATTCACTCAACCAGAAAATGATGTCGTTTTTTGCAGAGAACAATGATGTAATAAATATATGCCCTCATCAAGTTATTCAAAATCGACCTTATTTTTATGTCGTCGACCCTATCCCCATAATAGAATGCATTAGAAACAATTGCCTAATCATAAAAACCAAGGGACATGCTTTTACTTTCCTGAACTTAACTCGTCGAGAATATTGCTCAATGAGCCGTCCAGAATAAAAGCTGCATCACTTGAAGCGATACGGCAGCTGTATTTCTTACAACAGACATCGCTTCTCAAGCTTGGTTACAAACTATATTCTAAAGCGCTCAATCGAATACCTAAGCAGAGAGAGAGAGAATGTGAAGCTGGTGTTGAGTGTCATTACTTGTTTGTATTCAAAGCACTTGAGATGCGTAGCGATGACCTCAAAACCACATGTGCAAGTTCCACAGCGCTTTGCATACTAATCATAGTGACATGGTAGAAAATGTCAAAGTGAAGACTCCTTTCAAAGGTCGCCGACTGAACGACAACTTGAAAAATCGAGTGAATTCAACGGTGGATGAACAGCTGGTTTACCTAAACGATATGGCAGACTGGCTGGCTGCTGGAGATGTGTCTGCGAGACCAGTGGCTGTTTGACAAAAGCAACGCGCTTTGCTTTGAGACGAACTTGCTACTCTCTTATTGAGCTGTCGCGGTACTGCTCACAGGAGCTCAAATTCAAGTATGTTCTTCTCAGAAAATATCAAACTGACACCCTTGAAAATCGCTTCGGTTGCTACTGTCAGCTTGCTGGCGCACAACATCATATTTCTGTGCGGCTGCTTCTGCGATCCGAAAAAAAAATATCCGGCTGCAAAAGCTGCCGATGCTTCCACAGCGAGACAGCAACAGTGAGAATCACACGGAAGTTTCACAACACAACTTTTCTGTTCATCTGTCAAATGATGAAATTTCCAGCCCAAAGCACGACATGAAGGTCGTTGCCTATTTCGCTGGATCTTATGCTCAATCAGCTCTGAAAGAGGTGCCGTGTGCAATTTGCAACAACACAATTGTCCTGGAGAACAGGAGTATAGAAGTAAAATCAAGCTGAATGATTGCGAACCTGTCAACAGGAAGCTGAAAGTTTCCACAGCCATGTACTGTGCACATGGCGCTGGGAACGACACTTGTAGAAAAGCTTACCAAGCCATTCCTTGCGTCTAACAACCAACGCGGTATCGTCAGCTTTCGCAACATCACTGCTGGAAGGCGTTGAGCTGGAGACTTGCGAACATAGTCGTATGTCGGAGACTCTCTTGCGACATGTAGTGCGTGCTGCAACAAATTTTGACTGGAACAACAATGATAAATTTTTAATTGACACCATCCAAATCGCCGCACAGAAAAGGCCGCAGACAGAAACATGAAAACAATGAGCAAGAAATGAGGAAGGCTGGTTTTTCGCCTTCTTATAAAACCATTTCTACAAGTGCATTTCCGACTCTGTTTCAGTTTAATGCCCGTAAAGTATGAAGGCAGACGTGATTATTTAGGTACCTTCCTTCGGTGTACAGAAAACTGTATTATGCACCAGTGCACTTGTTCAGGTTGTCTGATTTCAAAGTGCAGATAGCGTTGAGGAAAACGGCCAGGTGGCTTCAAGAAGTGCCCATAGCAGGTATAACGAGTACGAGTGGCGACGGGCAGCTTTGGAGCCAGTGGGAAACTAGCTTGACGTCACGCTCTTCATGGCAGGGCCTTGTCAATAGTCTAGGTAGCGTTGCTTTTAGTCGCCAATTGTTTCACCTTACTGCGTTAATCGACGGATGCTTGTGATACGCAATAGGTAAGTTTTAAAGGTTATGCTGCTCGTTGACTACCCGACTTCGTGCGCTTTATTTTTCATGCAGACTTTCTCGCAACCTTGGTTAGCCTTACTGTTGCACTCTCATTTTTGATAGCAGTGAAGCACTCCAGTCAAAGAGGTTCTGTTGTGGAATATGCGAGAGCAAGCGAGGTAATTATTGTAGAGAAATGTTCAGTTGGTCCCTGTTGAAAATGCATCTTAGGCCAGGCTAGGCCTACTCAAATACAAATAGCTTGTGCGCTGTGTATATGCCCTAGAAAAATTAAACGCACTCAAAACGCGTGCTTTTGGGGTTTTTTCCCGTAAATTTTGTCGCTATGTTATCTGGAACTATAGAGTGGTGAAAAAATGATAATTGATGAGGGGGTTTAACGTTCCAAATTCACCATAATATTATAAGAGACGCCATAGCGCAGGGCTTCGGCATTTCCAAGAATGCCTCTTTTCATTGGATTCTGAGGCGCAACCGCCAAAGCTTCTTTGGTTCTAAAAACACAGCAAAAATACCGAATCTCGCCATATTATTCTTCGAACCATGCGATGTCTTTGATCACACGGAAACGCTGCTAGCCCTTTTGAGCCTTCATACAAGCTACCACTGGGGCTTTTACCTTACGTTTTATGAGTTGAATCAGCTTGCTGCATACCACAAATAAATCGTGGGTTGTTTGCTGAGACCATTCTCTTAAGTAAGGAGAGGCTTTTTTGCATGTGGACTATAACGCTAAAGCACATGTCTTGGCTCAAACAGTCATCCGATATCTAAAGACTGAAGCTTCTTGTCATGCGAAAAGTCTGTTGTGAACTTGAGACCACTCGAATTCTCTCAGAAAATCTGGAGTGGGTTGACGGTCCTTACAACATTATTAACTGTGCAAAAACATATACTCAAGAAAAAACGAACATCTCAAGCGGAAATTACTAACTCGCTAAACAGTCTGCTTTTTCAAAGATGATTCTACAGTTGTAGTCGTTCTTGCCCTCAAGCTTTATTATATGTCCACATACTGGGAATTTCGTCAAGCTGTTCCTGCTAGCTGTTCTGCAATTTTTCTGTGGACGCAGCTGAGAAAAATTTCACTGACCAAGAGATGCATAATAGATGTGATGTGAATTTCAGCCTTCAGCTGATATAAATCTTTGCCCATGCGTAACACCGTTGTCTGCAGTAGAAACTTGAAAGGTGTCATGAGGAAGGACAATGTGGTGAATCTAAAACTGCGTGACTTCGGATGCTCTCGTGCGGGGCAGTGGCTTTATCTCAGCGTAACATGTCAAGTATTCAGTTGCAACAATAATCTATTTTTTTCGGGGTAAAACAAAGGAAAGGAAATCCAAGGAGGTCCATCCGAACCTGATCAAATTGCGGCGCGGTGCGTCGATATGTTGTAGGAGGCCAGCAGGCATTAAAGTTGGTGACATGAAAGACTGACATTTGCGCCATCCTTTCACATAGCGCTTGACACAAGCGACACAAGCTCCCAGTTTAGGCCAGAAATATAGCTGGTGCGCCCGTTCCAGCGTCCGTGAATAGCCCAGATAGCCAGATTTTGGCTCGTCGTGGCAGGATAGTAGGATGTCATATTGATGATCTTGAGGAATCACCAGTAGTTGAGATCTGCTGCTGACACCAGTGTTTTGTTTGTATATTATGCCACCCACAAGCAAAATTACAGCAACATATGTGAAATTGGACGAGGAACCAATGTCGTGCTGCGTTCTACATGATCGTTGGTGAGCCTTAACTTGGGGTCCATTCGTTTTCTTACCATGAGGTCCGCCCCTCTTAGAGTCCCCATGAAGGCACCGTCGGCTTCGACAGGTGTACAGTGGGGCTCAAGAGGGGTCTCGCGACAGCGTGTAGGCATTTTCTAGCTTTCTTGCTGGCTTGTATAGGATGGTGACATCGAACTCCTGAAGTTGAAGACTCCATTGTGCTATTCGCCTAGAGGGGTGTTGGAGATTAGCCAACCAAGACAAGTGTAATGATCAGTCACTTTTTAAATGAGCACCCGCACAGATAAGGCCAGAACTTCATAACTGTCCATATCACTGCAAGACACTTGTTCTTTGACGTTGAATGGTTGGTGTCAGTGCACGACTCACGAAGGCAATAACTCGTTTGGTACCATCTTGTGTTCGTAGCAAGACAGCTCCGATAACAATAATGCTGGTGTCTGTACGTACTTACGTGTCAGCGTCGTCATCAAAATGACCAAGTAGGGGAATAGAAGAGAAATGTTGTAGCATTTCCACTAAGGCATTCGACTGTTCGTCAGTATACAAAAATGAAGAAATGGTGGTGTCATACTTAAATCTGATGCGTCTGATCTAAAAGTTTCAATAAACTGGCAATAATATGCGCACAAACCAAGAAATAATACAATTTTTTTTTGTTGGAGCTAGAAAATCGGAGTGGCTCCACAATCTTAGCGAAATTTTCAGAAAGTGACATTATTATGCGATCAAACAAAGAAATAGTAAAAAAGTTTTCTTGTTTGCTGGAGCTGGAACATCGACGATTCTTCTCAGGGTCCGGCCGTACACCAGCAGTGCTCACAACAAGACCGAGAAACTTTAGTCCTTGATAACCGAAATGGCACTTCTCAGGCTTGAGGGTGAGGTCAGCCAATCGAATAGCTCTGAAAATACTCCGAAAACTTTTGACTGATGGATATGTAGAGCTTAAAGTTTCAAAACCACCATATAATTATGAGAGACGCCGTAGTAGAGGGCTGTGGAAATTTCGACTAACTGGGGTTCTTCAACGTGCACCCAAATTTGAGCACACGGGCCTACAACATTTCCGCCTTCATCATCATTTCCGCCTTCATCAGTCAGGTATGATTCCGTGACCTGCGGGTCAGCAGGTGAGTACCTTAACCACTAAAGCACCACGGCGGGGCGCACTCGCCCAATGTGTTCGCCAAACCTTTCAGAAAAGAAACCGCCTCATCTAGGTAGACGGAACAACTTTTCCACTTGAAGTCAGCGAGAATGTTATCCATCATTTGCTGGAATGTCGCCGGAGTGAAACAGAGGCCCAAAGGCAGCACTCGAATTTCATACAGACCGTCCAGAGTTACAAAAGTTTTTTTTTCGTGGTCCCGTTGATTGACTTCAATTTGTCAATAACAACTTTTAAGGTTAATCATGAAAAAGTATTTTGCTCACCTCAGCCTGTATCGAGAATCGTCTGCTCGATGCAACAGCTGCATGTCTTTTTTGTGCCATTAGTCAGGCTCCTATATTCAACCCAAAAGTAAAGTTTTCCATCCTTAATTTTTGCAAGGGTGACCGGCAATGACCATGGGCTGCTTGAGGGCTGTATTACGCTGACTTGAAGCTTTCTTTTACCTGCATTTGAATTACGTGTCGTTCAGTGCGTGAAACGCTGTAACTTTGCTTCTGTATAGCGTGCGCGTCATCGTAGGTGATGATGCGGTGATTTGTAATCAACTTTTATTGAATTTTCGAAAAACATGCAAAGCAGGCGTGGAACTTTAGCGACTACTCCTGAAGCTTTTGTATACTTGCGTCAGGAAGTGTTAGATTTATGTGGATGCCTTGTAGAGGTGCTTCAGCATTTTCCGTTGCCTCAGAAGTAAAATACTCCGCTGCATTGGTTACTCAGTCAACATAGATGATGACAATATTCCAAATTCTTTAGACACGGAATCAATCAACAAAACGTTTACTTAGGCGAGTTAGTAAGTACTCGGATAGGCTTCAGCGCGAATGTGAAGAAGACAAAGGAGACACACAGTGCTCGTCTGTGTCTCCTTTATCTTCATCAACATTGCGCTGATGCCTATCAGAGAACTGATCAAATCTTCCGAATATCACCAATTGATACCCAAAAACAAGCAAGCAGGCTTCTATCTTCCTGAAAATTCATGAAGTTTCTATAGGTGATATATTCAACACACAAATGCCACGCAGACCTCTACTGTCTAACAATACTATGCCTACCAAGCCGTTATCGGCACTCCTAAAGTGAATGTTTATCCAACATACTACCTACTCCTCCATTTTTGTTCACGATACACTTTATTTCTTTCAAACAATAAATTCAGCTACTAATGAAACATGAATACTCTCTTAACAAGCCATTCTAGAAACATTAAGCGTGTGCTTCTTGTTTATGAACATATAATCCTGAAGGAATTGAAACAGTAAAATGACTCATAGAAAACAAACGCATAATGCCGAAGCTTGCCTCTCATAACTAAACATAATCCTCAAATTTACACATTTTCAATTGCATTCATTTAACATACTTTTGGTACAAGTGTTTGAACCCCTTTTGCACTAACATACAGCATTTTTATGGAACCAATATAATTAAGAACTTTTGAATTAGTCTCCTGTACGCTTTCCACCTATAACTGCTACACAGACAACAGGGTTACCATACGTCAACATAGCACAATAACAATTTGGCATTTGATGCCGCTAAACCAAAACATAATTATAAGGACTGTGAAGTTAAGGGCTCCTGAAGTTTGGATCATCTGGTGTCCTTTAACAAGCACTAGCATTTCACATTGCACGAGCTTCTAGCATACACCTCCATCAAAATGTGATCGCAGCAACCAGGATCAAACCTGCCTCCTTCAAGTAAGCAGCTGCGCACCTTAACCGCTACACCAGTGTGGCAGATATGTGAACACGGCGCACGTGCACTGAATGCACTCATTGGCGAATGTAACGAGTTTCACTCTAGTAGTAAAATTATCATGCACCATGCTTCCAGGAAAACTAACTTCCGTTATACCTGGGTTTCTATGTAAACAAAGAAATCTAAGGAAATGCTCTACTTAAACCGAAAAATTGCTTACAATACATAGATTACCAAACCCATCACTCGTGACACCGCAAACAAGAAACAATTGTCCAACAGGCAAAACATCGATTGATATGTTGGGTTTAACGTCCCAAAACCACCACATGAATAAAAGAGACGCCATTGTGGAGGACTCTGGAAATTTCGACCCTCTGGGGTTCTTGAACATGCACCGAAATCTGAGTACACGGGCCTACAACATATCCGCCTCTATCTCAAATGTAGCCGCCACAGCCGGGATTCGATCCCGCGACCTGCGGGTCAGCAGCCGAGAATCTTAGCCACTAGACCACCGCGGGGAGGCACAGGCGAAACGTTTACGAAAGGTCTGTAGTAAGAACAATGGCAATGCTCACCAGTAAAGGAACCCAAAGAAGACATTTGTAATAGAAAACAGCCACAAAACGCTCTGAACAAGGTCTACACTGAAGCTTGCAAAGTAAGAAATAAGCACTACCCGAAGATGCCCCGTAGCACAGCCTAACCAGCTGCTAGCTTTTAGAATCAAATACCGAACCACACTTCCAAACATAAATCTTTCACAAGCGTATTATAACGTCAACAAGCAATGAGCGCATTAGAAAAGCGTTTATGAAGTGCCGAAGGCCATGTATCATTGCAATAGGACATGTTTGTGCATGCAAAGAGAAAGCCTCATTTATTTACATACCTAGTCCTTGTCCAAGATGCAACACCTGCAAACACCTTCAAGATTATGTTAGACTTAAAAAAACAGAAATGATTTATATAAATTATTTAGAAACTAGTTTTACCGGCACTAGTTCAAACATTATCAACAAGATCAACCGTACATATTGTCATAAAGAGGACAGTTCCTTTATATTTGACAAGACGGGAATCACGCAGACATGGAAATTGAATCACTGAATGCAGTGCCACAGTATTTTGTAATGGCAGCACAAATCTTCGATGATTTTACACCTTACATATTAAAGTCAGCTTTTCAACAAAAAAAAATATTGCCACATCTTATTCACAAGTATAATTTATTCCAGCCAACAAGTATGAATGTTTCAAAGGAGGCTTTCTGATGATTTGGATACGACACTTACACAACGAAGACCAATAAAAATCAAGCCATTTTTCTAGGAATTTCACCACCTATTATCCCGACTTTCAGGAGGTGCTTCCTCAAGGCAACGATAATTAGGCAACGCGTTTCCTCCTCTTCTACGTGGAAGTCCCCTCCCCTCTTTCTTTGTGTTTCATGCACTATTGACTCGCCCACATCAGCCTGTCGGCTCATCCTTCGTTTGGGTTAGTGGAAAGGGTATGAATAATACCCAAAGTGTACTAAGGCCGGCAATAGTCGACTTCTGGCCTCATTGGTACGACATATCCGAAATGTTTTGTGGACATTTGTTGAACGTTAACACCAGTGTACATGTGTTCCCTTCTTCTTGATAAAGCTGCCCTACACACTTCAGATAAGGTTGGTGGTTGCAGCCTTGAAGAAGTCCGCATGTTGAGACGATGGCATTAGCGACAAGCAGTGCTCAAAAATGTTTTATCTCTTTAAGCCAGCGTCTTCGCCTCTACGTCTGCCTTTTTTGTTTCATAACATGAAACTTCTTAATAAAAATAGTAATAAAGAGTGCTATTGCTTTGTATATTTGTTAATGATAGTTTATTTTTGTCGACTTCCTTCAATGTGCATAATAAACTTGTATTTTTGTCCACTAAAAATATACAACACAGGAGAGCAATAATTTTACTCATTTATTGAACCCACGATCCCTCTTTATATTTATTTTTTGCCCTGTTACTTGGTCTACAGACTGTAAAATTGAGTCAATAAAAGCTACAAAAATCAATGTTTTTAAATTATATCACAGAAAATATGTTATGAGCAACTGCGTCTCTTTATTTTATTACCAGCATGTCAAGTGCCGGAGGCATGACTGCTGGCAAACCGATGGAGAGTTCCTTCCTAGGCGAAATTAACCTCCACTCCTTTGTCTCATCTGCAATTTTTGCAGGGGTTAATTATTTCAAAAATTGTGACAATTTGAAGAGTAGGCCAAATGTAACGTATCTCACGCTAATTTTTTATGCGGTATTGCGCAGTTGACTAGTCTGTCACTCAACGTCACAGGAGTCAATTTTACCTGGTTGAGATGCTTCTGATGCAGATCTTGAAGAGCGGAGGAGGGACACGTGATCGTATAACCAGCAACGTGTTTAGAGAACACGCACCATAAATGGACATCATGAGTACACGTAGCATCTCAAAAGAAACGCAACACTGCGAACAGTATTTTAGCGATGCCGGTTATCTGAAAACACGGTAAACACTAAAAGCCCTGCTTTTATTGTCAATACCTGCATTAGCCTTTACAATAATCTCACCAGGCTGCTATACAAAACGAGCAACTTGCGCAGCCAGATGCTCTTGAACTGTGGTACAATTAGCAAGGAATGGTATCACCATCACTGCCACAATATTTGTGGTGCAGATGCGCCTTTATCTGGAGATTAGTTGGAGATCGACAGCTTATCTGTGATTGACACAAGGTGCACTATCAAACTATGAACATTTGTCTTCCTCACTGCACTCACTGAAGAGTATATTTATCTCGACGAAGGATGTTTGCGGTAAATAAACTCATCGCTTGTACTTCAGCCAGTTGAGCTCTAGAGCCGGAACCCGCTATAACACTTTTTCTCACTTTCTCACCCAGAAAAGACTCAGAGACAAGGAGCCAACGTAAGCCAAGCAAAACTCACCGCAGCTACCACCACAGCTAAAGCAGCAATGACCAACGATTCGTGTTTCGGCTTTTTCTTTTTTAAATTAGTTTAAGTGTTTGGCGAAACTAATGCCTTCACGGGCCTAAATTCCTTGGTCATCGTCATCAACAAGCCCGTCAAAGTTGAATGCGGAATTTCGTTGCGCCCAAAAGTGCCACTTTCGTATTATTTGCTGTGGACTTGCAGGAATCCCATCAAAACGGGGCAGAGCCATAGTTACGCGTACGCTCAATGTTAAAACGAGACAAAAAATGTGACACAGAAGAAATGAACAATACCAGAACTACACTGATTTCTGAAACACAAGGCAAGCAGTATGCAAACTATCCGGAATCAAAAAATCTAAAGAAAGAAGCGACAACCCACAAACGCTACCCACTGAATATCTTAAACTGAATTTGGTAATCTAAGATGGTTTATTAACAATAAATGGAGACATAGGAAACTAAAGCGCCTAAGAAATAGATAAAAAATTAAAAGAAAGAACGGAGCTTGACAACAGTGAACTGCTAACGAATTCCTACTCCAAAAGTAGGGTAATATTATCAGCAGTTTCAGCAACATAGTACAGGTTGCAGAAGACTCTACTTGATATGAGCTCTACAGCTCACAAATAAGCTATTTAACAGAAGAAGACGCCAAAGTTCAACAAAACACTCATGTTCCACAAGTAAATATAAACAAAAAAAAAGGAAAAAACTCATAGTGAGAAGGTTGATCAGGAATGAATCTGGTTGGGTATACTACTCAGAGGGAATGAATAGAAAAAAGAAATAGAAGAAAACCCTAAAAAACATGACCCGTGAAAAATTATTCAGTGAAATTGTTGGCCTGATCAAACATGAAGAAGATCTCCTGCTTATCAATCTTGTGATAATATCCGCACAATCGCTCACGTACTGGCCAATACAATGTACTAGCACTTTGTAAAAAGAGAACTACCACAAAAATACACAAAAAAGCAGACATGTCAGATTTAAGAAGAAAAATAACCAAGTAGAGGGATTCGGTGGCGAGTGAAACAAGGAAAAAATAGTGAGAGATGCTGAGATGATTTGCATGCATAAGATGAACTAAACTTGCACTCGGTTGCGTGAATCGTAGGTAACTGTGGCAAGCTTTTTGACAGCATTGTTCAGAAAGGCCCTATACAAGAAGAGTATGCGTATCAAGCTGTTGCACATGGCAGGTTGGTTTTCATACGGAAAGGTTGATCAACTCGCTTTCCAAGTGCTACTGTTTACGTATTGTAGTTGTACTATTGACAGCTTTTAAACAGGTTTCTAGCGACATAGAAACATATCTGGGCCATCCAGCAGAATAGTTTAGAGCCACATCCACGACTGTGTATAGCGCATATGCAGCCAACCTTGATTAGCGATACCTTGCGGCAGTTGCAGGCTCAATCATAGTGTGCACGGGAGCATGCACGTTCTAATAAATATGCTGACCTGCTTTGCATGAGCGTGACCATTTTCAAAGGTGCACCTGTTTAAATGAAGGTGCATGCTCCCTCAGGACGCTTTCATCAGGTTGATTCCAAAAGATGACGCATTTCAAGTGATACCACATGCCTGACTAAGTATTTGTTGTGGTGCCTAGTCAGGTGTGATTCTCTTCACATTGTGAAAATACTTCAGAGACAGCCACTCTAGATCCAAACTGAAGCACAGCGCATGAAGGAGGTGAAAAAATAAGTGCACCTGCTATCACAGTTTCGGCTTTCCAATTTTACAATTTTGCAAATATACAAAACAAGATACTCTTATCAAGCGCGCAATATGGCTACACGAAAGCCAAAAGTATAGAACTGGCTTTGTTTACCATAACGAAAAAGATTACACCGTGAGAATATTTACTGACTTGACAAAAACATTTCATGTAATATTCACAAGCAACTGCTTTGAAAACTACAGGGCTATGGTATTCGAGCCACTCCTAACAAATTATTAGAAAGCTATCTCGCCAATACGCAACAGTATGTGTGCATCAATGAACGGAAGTCCCATAGAAAAGCTGTCAGCACAGGTGTCCCACAAGGGGTCAATATTAGGTACTTTTTCGTTCATTGTGTTCATAATTGATCTCCCATCGTACGTACAGGAAGAATGTGTCCTCTATCCAGACGATACAAATATTTTCATAGCAGCTAAGACAGATAAATATTTATACCAAACAGCTAATAACATTCTTAACGGGCTCTCTTACTGGTTACACATAAATGAAGTGATCTGATATCTTTCTAGAAGTAATTTTATAAATTTCACTGCCGATATGACCCCTCTTAATAACGATGGAAAATCGCTTTGTATTGTAGTTGCTCTAAAAAGTTAGTGCTAAAATTTTTAGGGTTAGTCATAGATGAACTGACGTGGCACAGTCATGTGCATGATGTAACTAGGAACTTTTACAAAAATATGGCAATATTTTATAAGCTGCAATGTCTGTTTTCACAACGCACCATTTCGATTCTTCATCGTTGTTTTGTTCAATCCCAATTGTCATATTGCATTTCTGCCTATGATATTACATACCCAGCAACATTAGAGCCAAATAAAGCAGCCAAAAACACTGTTTTGCAAATAATCTTTTTTTGCCAGCGTACTGAATCAATATTATTGCTTAACCCTTGATAAATATTTACCGCTACACTATAGCGTTCTTTTCCGCATTGCTATTCTTACGTACCAATTACTAATAAATATCATACAGTCCGTGAGGTCAATTCGATCAACATGTAACACAAGATCCAAAATATTCTCTTCGTTAGCACTGTCAACAATATCACGAGCGCTCACAACTACAACGCATTCTACTTTATAAAACTGCAGCTAATTTTTTAAATATTCTTCCTACATATATTACGTCATCAACCATTCAGCATTTTTCTGATTCACGGCTCAAGTACTTCGCTAAAACTGCTGCTTGGGCGCGTTGGTTCATGATAATATAGACAGATTTATCAGCGAAAAAAGAAACGTGGAGCTTCTCGAGAAGAAATGCACACACAGCGCTGTATGTGTTCTTGCGCTTTTTTGCGCTGATAAATTTGTATAAAGGAGCAAGTGCTTCCTCTGCTATTTCCAGAAACGAAAAAAGAACCAAAAAAGATTGATTGATTTGTGGGGTTTAACGTCCCAAAACCACCATATGATTATGAAAGACGCCGTAGTGAAGGGCTCCGGAAATTTCGACCACCTGGGGTTCTTTAACGTGCACCCAAATCTGAGCACACGGGCCTACATCATTTCCGCCTCCATCGGAAATGCAGCCGCCGCAGCCGGCAATCGAACCCGCGACCTGCGGGTCAGCAGCCGAGTACCTTAGCCACTAGACCACCGCGGCGGGGCAAAAGACAGAAAAGAAGAAAAGAAAATTCAAAGCACAACCTTGTTTTCTTTTGAGTTTTTGTGTAGTGTTCATCCTTTTTTATTGGTATCATGGTTTTATAGTATTTTCTTTTACGTTGTTAGTAATTTCTTTTTACTCCATGTATAACGAATTGTTTCATTCTGCATACACCAACGTATTGGATAATTTATCGTGGTAACTAACTGAATGGTTTCTAGTTTTTGTTTTACACATTGTTGATTGATTTGCCTTGTTCAGTATTCACCTGTATATAGAACCCTTGTACATGAATTAACAAAAACTTTTTTTTCATAGAGACCTCTTCCAGAAATTGTGCTGAGTTCTGTGGTACGAACTAAAAAATATGACCTATTGTACTCCACTTTTGACTATTAATAAACTGACTGATTTAATAATTCATTGATTGATACATACTCGTTCTCACGACCAAATGAAGGCACGAATTTCCCATAGGTCATTATCTGCAAGAAATGAGCGTCCTTTTTGGGGAAATCAAGCCTTCACATGGTCATGTTAAGCAAGTATGTTAAATCGTAAACTGTGGCAGCAGGCGTGATTTCTTTCACCTGCTTTGTGCAGTCAAGTTTGGACCAGCAGTGGATGGCACTGAAGAAGTTTTATGATGCCAGGGGTTCATAAGCCCACATCACTGAGGCTAAGTGGAACCTGAAGCTGAGGAATGCCCACTGTTTCATACGCCAGAAGCCTGCTCGCACAACCATAGAAGGCTTCACTGGGCTGGGACATGCTCACATAGCAGACAATGTAAGCTGTGTACTCAGCAATGGCCCAAAATTTAGCCACAATTCTCCTTTTTTAGCTCATTGCTATTGCCATTGAACGGGCGAGTTGTCGTAAAAGCCAATGCATTAGTTAGGGACTGTTGCTTACAAGAGGGTGTGGAAGCTTTAGACAGAAGAGAGAGAAAACCTATTCTATTTCAGAAGGACCCTATGGCAGGTGTTGTGTAATTCTTCAAGTGCGAAAATTTGTGACTATTTCAAGAGAATAAAAGCAGTGGCTTCCTGGCAATGGATGTAGCTTCATACAACTTCAACGCAGGATATACAGTCTACAGGAAATTTGTAAAGTTAGAGCAAGTAAGTAAAACAAGAGTTTTGAAAAAGCAAGGTAGTGGCTCCATGTGACGACTTTAAAGTTGCAAACAGTCCATTGAAGCTAGCAAAAGCTACACCTTTTATGTGTTCGTTACAGGCAAAGTGCATAACATGGATGTTTAATTCAGGACGACTCTGAGTGAATGAGGTATCTGGCAGAATGGCATCAGTCAGTTTTCGAACAGCAGCCACACTTGGTTGTCATGAAAGACCCATCCTAAACTGAGAACTCCTTGTGCATCACTCACTGTCTTCATACGAATCGTTAGATAAAATACTTGTTCTCGGTTGATGTGAAGGACCATTGTTTATAATTCTTAACCAGGATTTTGCAAACTGGAGAAATGCTTGTTGTTTACACGAGAGGTGCAAGCTTATGACTCTTTGCCATTTTTCGCATAGCACATTATTGCAGAGTTGTCATACTTGTTCGTTTTATTAGTCTAGGTGTGCAAAATAGTTGCTCCTATACAAGTTGGTGTATTCCAAAACTGTGAAATTGGCCAAAATAAACGATGCCTAGAATCTCTGTACGTGAATATTGTGCTTGCACAAAATGCAGACGGCTTTTCAAAGCCAACTGGATCGGTTGTCCGTGGTTGGTTTTTTCTCACAAGCTCCTTCTAATGTAGCTGAGTCACTCATTTGAGATATTCAGGATGACCAACATGGTACTGGGGTAGAGCAAGAGCGGAAAACCCTGGGACTCGAGGTTGTACCAGAAATGAGCTGAGTTGCACACAACCTAAAACGGTCGCGAACAGACATGGTGTGCCGATGGCATTTGTCTGCGGCGCGAAAGCTGTCTCAGAATTCCCGTGTATAGTAGTATCTGATGAAAACAACAAAGATGGGTATGCCAAAAGGCATCCTAAGTCGTACACGAAATGTGCCAACGTGTCTCACGTGTTGTTGATGAATCTACACTATCCTGCGGTAAAGATACGTGAATAAGTGTGAGCAGAAACGTGTACTTTTGGTAAAAGATAAAGATGGGGCACATTTTTCGGTGCATTTCAATTCTCATAGGTGTGAGCCATGCCTGGGTAAGGTCTTGATTATTGGCAGAAGCAAAACAGTACTGCTTGAGATTGAGTGGAGGAATTCCGTGTAAAACCACGAGGCTTCTTATGTACCAGCAGCGGTGTAGTCATTGATTTTTAAGAGGGAGGTGGGCATTCGTTTGAAATGATGATTTTTTATATCTATGCCCCGGAGACAAAATATTTTAGGGCAGAGGCATGGGTCTGGTGTGCCACCGTCTGGCTACGCACGTGTGTTTGATTCTTTATCCTGTCTCTTACAGTAGAAAGATTGTTCACAGATTGTGATTACATAGTTTGCGCACAATATGTGCCTTGCTTCCTGCACCTGCCTGTGCCTGTAATTTTTGAAACAGGATGTGATGAATAAACAGTAGAAAGCTTACGCACCCCTCGACACCTTTTCTCATTATTTCGGCAATCAGAACAGCCATATCTTCGTAGCTTGTACATGAACAGGGACCGAGTAAAACAGCAAAGAATACTTACAGCCTGACCTGCATGCCTAAATGATTCATAAGTCGTACACAAAATGCACCGAGAATGTAACTTATGAATTTATGCTATCCTGCGGCAAAAGACGAATGCTGATCTGGAGGTATGTACGTGAAAGAGTGTGAGCAGAAACATGTACCTATGGTAAAATATAAAGATGGGGCACACTTGCAAATGTATTGTGATTCTCATAGGTTTGAGCCGTGACATAGAGAAGGGACACTATGTCTGGGAGATGAAGGCCAGAGAGGCACGAGGCTATGGCAAGATACAGATATACAATGACAAAGAGAATGAATGCAGTCATTCTGTGGGCGAATTAAGCTAGAAAGAGGCCAGAAGTGATCCGTGCGTTTTGTTGCTCAAAGCATGAAATAAGAAAAGTAACCAACGAAAGTGACTCGCGCACAACCAGGAACGTGATAGCACCACGAAAGGCTGAATTCTTTGTAATCTGTGCATAGGTGAGGCATGCAGCTCCATAAAAGTAATGCTAGGGCTGCTACTAGGGCACACAACTGTTTTACTGCGATAGTGTTGGAGCGCGTGCTACAATCTGTTGTGGGCAAATTAGAAGAAAATCAGTGCTTTTTTACAGAATCGTTTTAGAAAAAACTTCTGTGGATCATGTTTAGTGCCAAATTAGTTTCCTAAATTAGATTAGGGCCAACAATAATACTTATGGATATTTGCTGGTCAATTGAAGCTTTTTTTACGTTAGGAACTTCGTAAGGTTCGGTTTTGCTAGGTACAATTCTAACAGTATTTATTAGTAAAAACTGCACAGTGGGAAGCCATAAAAACTTTACGAGAACTATTGCTTTAGCAGAGTGCTTTCGCGAAGAAATATAATTATGTGTAATAGGGGGAAGCAGAGAAATGTACCTTTTCCTATTTATTATTTGACACACACACACCAATGTACACCAAAAGCTCGGAACTTGTACTGACTGCTAGACATGGACAAATGTGCTAACCTGGTAATAAAACAAACATCACGTACTTTTGCTTAGGAAACACTCACAGAAAAATCTACAATTTCTAAGACTCAAAACGACATTGTACATCCTAAAGAATGAAAAATTCTTCAATTTTCCTTGTGATACTTGGTTTACCAAGACCGAACATGTCCATGTGTTTTATTGTGGATGTTCGATTACTCTAGACTTACCCCATTATGATGCACCTTTCCTGCGTGTTTTGATACGATAAATTTGTAGACGCAGAAAACTGCTTTTCTTTAATTGTCATCTACTGACGCAACCATGAGCCAAAAAAGGTAGGAACCACAAGAGCTTACAGATCTTAACAGTTTGATCATTCGAGCGTGCGATCATGCTGTGTCACACGGGAACTTTCGATCGCAATATGGGCGCCAGCGGATTGATCAGCAGCGATAGGCTTATTGATCGCGACCAAAAGTGCTCGAGTGACACTGGTACTAGTCACCGCTACATGGCCCAAACTAATCAAGATCAAATACAGTGCAGCTGTCAGTATAATGGCGATTCAACAGGGAACTACATAGCAAACAAGAACCCATGTGACAACGGTAACTGTCAGTGCATTGCGTCAGAGACCACAACCTCATTGAAAACTAACGTCTGCACTAACACCCAGCACTTGTGCATTATCGCCCAGACATGGGTTGTTAGTAATTCAACACTACGGCTAGCAAAAAACAGCCAACACTCACGTATCGTTACGTTCGCAAAGAAGGAAATTTTCATACAAATCACCGGCACAACACGCACACAAAACAACCATCACTCGAGAGTAATGACATCGACACAGGTTATCGCTCAATCAACACTTCCGCTTGCACGAAACAGTTAGCGCTGATGCACAACCATATTCGCAGGGAAAAATAACACAACATACAAACTGCTGCACAACACCAAAATAGAGGAAGCGCTAATGCACAAAACATTTAGCGCTAAAGTAGTCGACATCTGCGCACCGCTGGGGACCAAAGCGACTAGGGAGAAGAGGACGAAGTTTTATGCTGGACTGACGCCATATTGCTTGTCGAGTTTTGTGCGTTGTAATAGATTATAAAGAAGTACTCGTAACAACATCAACGCCTCGGGTTGTATCGTAGTAAGACAGAAGTTGGAGAAATACTAAAAAATGATAACATTATTTTATTATTATTATTATTATTATTATTATTATTATTTTATTATTATGTGGGGCTTAGGCTTAACGCCCCAAAACCACCATATGATTACGAGAGACGCCATATTGGAAGGCTCCGAAAATTTCGATTACTTGCAGCTCGGTAACATGTACCAAAGTCTGAGCACATGAGCCTACAATACTTCACATCCATCGAAAATGCAGAAGCAGAAACTGTAGTTTTATCGGTAGTAAGATACAAGTATTTTCAATACTGTCCCATGCACGCCAGCTTAAAGTACTCTACTGTGAGTGATATTATGAAATAATCAAAAATCACTCGACAAAGGCTCTATGGAATGCTTACCAGTTTCTGTAGGTTTTCAAAACGAACAATGCATTCTTTTGAAATAGACAATAAGGAAGTATTATTACAAAAAAACAGAAGAGCTAAAAGCATGCACTTTAATGCAGGGGTCTCATACGCACCTCCTCTTGAACGCCATAGCCACAAACTTAGGCATATAACTAGCGTTAGGTTGATTACGAAGATTGATGAGGGTTCGGAGGACGGCAGTGCAATCGTAATGTCAGGTATTGTTGTCATTAAAGAGAGCCTTGTAAATACTTGAACATTTATTCATTTGTAAAGGCTGTTGAATGTCACGTTTCCAAAAACACACACACACACACACAAACACTGATCGCGAAGATAACTGCCACCTGTAAGCCAATCATCTAACGCGGCTGTTGTTCAATGGTCAGATTTTAACAAATGGTGGCCGCATGGAATGCTCCTTGAAGATTTGCTTGAAACTAGTTACTTCGATTAGCTAGTGAACATACTCAATATACTAGATTGGTTAAAAATTTGACGAAGGCAGGTTAAACATTGTACGAAGACAGACCTCATGTTCTAGAGCCCTCTCCTTAGAGGGCCCCAAGTTTTATTGAGGTGTTCAAACATTCGTATTTTCTTTCACTTACTATCCGGGGCTGTCCCTATTCAAAAAAATGTCTCAATCAATGATTGATTGTTTTATTTTTGAGGTTTAAAATCCCAAAACCACCATATGATTAGGAGCCCCCCGTTATGAAGGGCTCTAGAAATTTCGACCACTTGGAGCTCTTTATCGTGCGCCCAAATCTGAGCACATGGCCTACAACGTTTCCGCCTCCACCGTAAATGCAGCCACCGCAGCCGGAAATTTATCCCGTGACCTGCGTGTCAGCAGCTGAGTACGTTATCACCTAGACCACTGTGGTGCGGCGTCTCATTTGATGACCTTGTGAGTTCACTTGATATCCTGGTGCCATTGATTGAGACCGTGTCGCAGGCCCCACAAAGTATCACGCGGTCTCGTCAAGTCTCCTGATATCTCTCGACTTCTGCATCGCCGACCAATTCAGCAGCGATTGCTCACGCAGTCATTCGAAGATTTTACTATTGTATCATTGATCAGCGGTGCGCTGCTCTACAAGACATGGACAGGTATATAGAAATTGCAGTATGTGCACACTGATCAATATCCAAGAATAATATAATCATTATTATTAATACAAGGTAAGGTTTCCGTGGTACTTCCTCGAGCATAGCATGGGTTCTAATGACCAACGTGTTTGAGAACCTATATAGCTCACAGCGCATTCTTAGTCACGGATGAAGAAGGGACACTAGAAGACGAGCGCTGACTAAAAACTAGATTTTACTTAGGAGTACGCATGAGTGTAAATATAAAAATTCCTGTCGAAAGCGTCCTGTGACCACGGTAACTTTTGTTTTACCGGCCAAAGGCTGGCAGCGGAGCCACGAAACCAGTCGAAAGGGCAAGGCACGAAATCGAGCATATATTTTTCAGCTCGAAAATATATATAAACGCAAAAGGTACAGAAAGAAAAAAAGAGTTACAATAGAACATGCGCTGAGGGCGTCATTTGGCCCGACTTCTTATCTGCAGCACTCCTTCCCCCGAGTATCCGTATGTTCCAGCGGCTTTTTGGTCCTTATGGACCGACGTCGTTCGGAAAACAGCGCTTTCAGGAAGGTTATCAGCATTCGCTTATTGGCGGCATCGTTAGTTGTTCGAGGTGATGCCTCAGAAGATGGTTCTTCTAAAGTCAATATTGCTCTGCTTGCATCTGTGTCGGATGAACGTTTTCGTACTTCGTCGACACGATGTCTAACGACACCATCCTCCGTGCTATATGACGAGACGTGCTCCAACCGTTGATTTCACTTTGCCTGGCGTACACTTGTCTCCTACATTGTATTTGCGCACATACATGGCATCTCCAGGGGCGAAGTACCAACTGGTGGGCTAAGCAGCTGCATTGTTTGGCAATTTGTGGTTCCTGGGGGAAAGCAAATATCCAGTTTAGTACGCAAACGGTAGCCCAAAAGTAGTTAAGATGACGAATACCCTGAAGCCAATGGTGACTCCTGTAATTGCTAAGAATTCTTGACAGAGCCATTGATCATGATATATGGTGTTTTTTGGCGCAAGGGCCATTTGATGGCCAAAGAGCGCCAGTTCATGAGACAGAAATGTGGACAATGATTCTGATTAGCGGCTGTATAAGAGCCATAAATCCCTCGCAGTAAAGCGGGTAAAAACATACAATTAATAAAATCATGACCATGCCGTGAAAGGTGTGTGTTGTGCGAATAGATGGCAAAAGTTAATGATACTAAAAACGATGGTGGCATGTATGCATTAGCACAGGTGCCTCACTCGTTCATACCCCTTGCGTCCAAGGGCCGTGAGGCAAGTGCTTTATTGTGTAGCCACCGCAGCAAAACCCCTCTTGAGAGTTCGTGCTACGGTTGCCCGCGTATATGACATGAAAGCTATGAATTTCTTTTAAAAACGCTAACAATGATTTGTGACTAAAAGCGGTTCCTACCGACGAACATTGCAGGGTGTAAAGGTATATGTTGTCGGTAGGGTGAAGGAAAGTGTTGTTTTCTTAGAGAGTCCAATTGTTTGCACTGAATTAAAATGTGAAGAACTGTTAGTGCTTCACCACATCTGTCACACAATGGTGGATCGTCACCGAGAAAAGATATGAGTGTGTCGTGTATGTGTGTCCTATCTGAGCCTCGTTAATGTTACCTCTGTGTGACGTGATTTTGATACTGGTGGCCAATGGCCAAGGTGTGGCTTGATATCGTGTAGTTTGTTTTGTGTGTGTGTGTATCCCACTTGCTCTGCCAGCAGTCCCTGAGTTTTCGTTTGAGAGACGGCTTAAGATCAAGGGCCGGGATTGATGAAGGTGTAATGGCGGTGCTTTCGTGGGCGGATGCAGCAAGCTGATCCGCCATCACGTTGCCTTGAATCTCACGGTGCCCTGGCACCCAGCACACAACAACATGTCGGTTGAGTGTGTAGAGTGTGCATAAAATGGAGTAAAGTGAAACGAGGACAGGGTTTTTTTGTTTTTAAGACTGTGCAGAGCCGTTACCACTGAGGGAGTCTGTGTAAACTACTGCTTTTTGTATTTGTGATTGTTTGATGTGTTTAGCTGCCACAAGTATTGCGTAAGCTTCCGCTTTGAAGATACTTGTGCCTGGATGTAGAGGGCCAGCATCTGAAAAGGAAGGGCCAACAGCAGCGTAGGACAAGATGAGTTAGACTTAGAAGCATCTGTAAAAAACTCAGGACGTGTGTATTTGTGTAGAAGTTCCAAGAAGTATGTTCGAATATGGGCAATAGGCGATGTTTAGTAACTTCTAGGAAAGACACATCGCAATCTATACTCTGCCACTGCCACGGTGGCGGGTATGCTACAGGAGCCATTAAACTGTGTTCGAGTGGCACTCCAGTGTCCTCAGCTAGACCCTTCAGGCGAACTGAGAAGGGCTGCCTCATTGAAGGCCTGTTTTGAAAAAGAATGGAGCTCGATAAGTCAATAATAGTAGAGTATGAGGGGCGCTTCTTTATTTATTTATTTATTTATTCAGTTACCCTCAAGGCCCGAGGGCATTACACAGGGGAGTGGGTACATACATCCATGTACAGCTACAAAGCAAAATACAACACTAAAAAAATTACAATCGTCGCTTGCTACAGGGTTGAACTGAGGCTACGTACAAATAAAGGTAGTGACGGCAATTTTAAATAAAGCCATCGTTTATACCAACAATATCACAAGGAAGATGATTCCAGCATACAGATGTTTTTGGCACAAATGAATTATAAAAACACTTGGTGTGCGCTAAAGGAAGTCCTACTTTATGGCGATGATCAATGCGAGTGGAAACGTAAGTTGGTTGGGCCAATAATCTGCTTCTGAGTAACGGATTGGTGAAGTAAATTTTATGGAATATACACGGCCGAGACACTTTCCTGCGAAGAGACAGTAGGGTAATGCTAGTGTAGTTTTCATTGATGTGACGCTCGAGGTGCGATGGTAATTTGAAAGGATGAAGCGCGCTGCCCGATTCTGCACTAGTTCTAATTCATAGATAAGCGAGTCATGACCAGGGTCCCAAACAGATGCTGCATATTCTAATCTGCTACGTACCAATACTTTGTAGAGTAAGAGTTTCAAGAAAACGGGTACCTGATTAAAATTTCTTCGAAGGTAACCCAACGTGCTATTAGCTTTACCTGCAATATATTCAATGTGTCTTCCAAGACAATGTAGAAGTTATGTGGATACCTAGATGATGATGATGATATATGGTGTTTTTTGGCGCAAGGGCCATTTGATGGCCAAAGAGCGCCAGTTAATGAGACAGGAATGTGGACAATGGTTGTGATTAGCGGCTGTATAAGGGCCATAAAATTCCTCGCAGTAAAGTGGGTAAAATTATACAGGTAATAAAATCATCACTATGCCGTGAAAGGTGTGCATGGTGTGAATAGGTGACAAAAGTTGGTGATAATGAAAAACGATGGTGGACATGTATGGCATTAGCACAAGTACCTCACACGTTAGTACCCTTGCGTGCAAGGGCCGTGAGGCAAGTGCTTTCCTGTGTAGCCACCGCAGCAAAAACACTCTAGAGAGGTCGTGCTACGGTATGCCCGGGTATATGATATGAAAATTAGGAATTTCCTTTAAAAACGCTAACAATGATTTGTGACTAAAAAGCGGTTCCCTACCGACGAACATTGCAGGGTGTAAAGGTATATGTTGTCGGTAGGATAGTGGGAAGTGTTGTCTTCTTAGAGTGTCTAAATGTTTACATTGAAATAAAACGTGAAGAACTGTTAATGCCTCACCACATTTATCACACAATGGTGGATCACCACCGGACAAAAGATGTGTGTGTGTCGTGTATATGTGTCCTATCCTGAGTCTTGTTAGTGTTACTTGTTAGACGCGATTTTGATACTGGTGGCCGATGGCCAAGGTGTGGCTTGATAACGTGTAGTTGTTTTGTGTGTGTGTATCCCACTTGCTCTGCCAGTAGTCCCTGAGGTTTTGTTTGAGAGACGGCTTCAGATCAAGGACCGGGATTGATATGGGTGTAGGGGCAGTGTTTTTGTGGACGGATGCAGCGAGCTGATCCGCCCTCACGTTGCCTTGGATCTCACGGTGCCCTGGCACCCAGCACACCACAACATGTTGGTTGTGTGTGTAGCGTGTGCAAAATATGGAGTAAAGTCAGACAAGGACAGGGTTTTTTTGTTTTTTAAGACTGTGCAGAGCCGTTACCACACTGAGAGAGTCTGTATAAATTACTGCTTTTTGTATTTGTTATTGTTTAATGTGTTTAGCTGCCACAAGTATCGCGTAAGCTTCCGCTGTGAAGATACTTGTGCCTGGATGTAGAGGGCCAGCATCCGAAAAGGAAGGGCCAACAGCAGCGTAGGACACAGAGGAGTTAGACTTAGAGACATCTGTAAAAAACTCAGGACGTGTGTATTTGTGTTGAAGTTCCTGGAAATATGTTCGGATATGGGCAATGGGCACATGTTTTGTAACCTCTAGAAAACACATCGCAGTCTATAGTCTGCCACTGCCACGGTGGCGGGTATGCTACAGGAGCCATTAAACTGTGTTCGAGTGACACTCCAATGTCCTCAGCTAGACCCTTCAGGCGAACTGAGAAGGGCTGCCTCATTGAAGGCCTGTTTTGAAAAAGAATGGAGCTCGACAAGTCATTAATAGTAGAGTATGAGGGGTGCTTCTTGTCTGATGTAGGTTCTTTGCAGATGAAGCGACCACTCATTTGACTCAACATAAAGGATTTCTGCGGGGCTGGTGCGAAAAGCACCCGTAGAAAGGCGGATGCCCAAATGGTGCACGGGGTCCAGCATCTTCAAGGCACTTTGAGTAGCAGACTGATAGACAACGGCCCCATAATCTAAGCGGGTGCGAATGAGGCTTTTATAGAGGTTCATGAGGCATTGCCTATCACTACCCCACGTAGTACGTGACAACACTTTTATAAGATTCATGGCTTTTAAACATTTTGTTTTTAAATACTTGATGTACGGTACGAAGGTTAACTTGTTGTCCAAGATTAAGCCTAAGAATTTATCTCGCCTTTGACAGACAGACGTTGCCCGTACAGTCGAATGTCAGGTTCCGAGTGCATGCCTCTCTTTCGAGAGAACAAGACACACGTGCTTTTTTGTGGGTTAAGACGAAATCCGTTTTCATCTGCCCATTTGGAGACCTTATTTAAACCCAGCTGAACCTGCCGCTCACGCATGGCCAAGTTGCATGTCTTGAAGCCAAGCTGAACGTCGTCGACATATGTACAATAGAACATATGCGGGGAATGGACAAGTGCAAAGAATTCATTTTGATAATAAAAAGTGTGCAACTAAGCACGCCACCTTGTGGCACGCCTGTTTCCTGGACAAATGTTTGAGAGCACACTGCCCAGACGGACACGGAATGTCCGGTTTGACAGGTAACTTTCGATCATATGAAACATTCTTCCGCGCACACCAAGGTGGGACAGGTCTCTTAGGATTCCAAAACGCCATGTTGTATCATACGCCTTTTCGATATCGAGGAACACAGAGAGAAAATATTGTTTATGGACAAAGGCGTCTCTGATCTGTGCCTCGATACGAACAAGGTGGTCTGTGGTGGATCTACTTTCTCGAAACCCGCACTGAAATGGGTCAAGCAAATTGTTTGTTTCAAGGATATGTACAAGTCGGAAGTTTATCATTTTTTCGAATACTTTGCAGAAGCAGCTTGTAAGTGCAATAGGCCTATAACTTGAAGCTAAAGAAGGGTCCTTGCGCTCTTTCAAAATGGGAATAATAATAGCCTCTTTCCAGGAGGTAGGGATAGTGCCAGAAAACCAGATAGCATTGTACAAATAAAGTAGGGTTTTTCGTGTTTCGGCTGGTAGGTTTTTAGCATTTCATACACCACACGGTCAGAACCTGGGGCAGAAGTTCTGCAGGAGTGTAGAGATGTTCGGAGCTCCGCTAGACTGAAAGCTCGGTTATATGCCTCGTATCTAGTGGATTTGTGTTTGAGTTTTTGCTTTCTGTTTGTTCTGTATTTTTGGAAAGTGTCAGTATAGTGGGACGAGCTGGATACCCGTTCAAAGTGTGCCCCGAGGAAGTTTGCCTGATCTTCCAAGGTATCACCTTGAGTGTTTACGAGTGGAAGTGTGTGTACTTGTTTCCTGCTATCCTACCGACCATGTTCCAGATTTTTGCCTCCTGTGTGTATGAATTGATCCTGACAAAAACTTCTACCAGCTTTCTCTTCTGGCCTGCCGACGCGTTCTCCTTCATTGAGACTATTTTCTTGAACGTGTCAAGATTTTCCGCTGTTGGCGAGTTGCGTAGCAATCTCCATGCCCTGTTCTGTTCCTTTCGCGCATTACGACACTCCGTGTTCCACCATGGGACGTGTCGTTTGCCGGGCATTCCAGATGTTTGCGATATGCACCTGGCTGCTGCGTCAGTTAGAAAAGCTGTGAAGTACTTCACAGCTTCATCTATGTTTAACTTACATATGTCTGTCCAACTCAAACGTGTAGTGTTGTGGAACTGTTCCCAGTCTGCTTTGTTTTCAGCCATTTGGGAACATGTAGAGGACATTCATATGTTGTTTGTGAACTTAACACTACAGGAAATGGTCACTCCATATAGATTATTTATGTTTTCCATTTCAGTAGGGTAGGAGTGAAGGTGATACGATGCTGAGGTCTATCGACGAGTAAGTTTTGTTGGCAACGTTATAGTATGTTGGCTCTTTCCTATTCAACAAAGGCACCGGAAGAGAAGAAAATTTTCAATGAGACGACCTCGTGCATCACAGCGAGAATCGCCCCAGAGTCCCACTATGTGCATTTAGGTC